>RHDR01000318.1:0-34801 GCA_009806295.1 Davidsoniella neocaledoniae
AATAGAAGTGATGATAAAATTGTTGTTTGACCTCATATCTGTGGTATTCCACATGCTATTTATATTATTTTGTGAAGCATTAAAATACTAACAAATTGTATAAATAATAGATGTTTTCCAAGTATCATCATCACAGATGTCTTGATGTTTCAGCCTAATGTCAGCGAGCTTATTTCATAGATTAATACAAGGCAGATTCACCAATACAGCAAAGCCTACTAAATCCCAGAGCCCACCATCCAAGTGAACCCGCATCCTCTTGAATCAGGTTCTCTCGCACATGCTGCAAGTTACTTGTGATAAATGACATGTTTATTGAGCCCAAAGATACATTTCTTGAAGTGTACCGTCATACTCCCAAGCGCCCAACTCCCGTCGAAGATAGAAGGGAGTGGTACCTAATTTCGGTCCAAGAAGAAACGAAAACTTCAGGGTCTTTGAAAGGCCTTTATGGTGAAGCCTGCCTAAATCTTTAGTTTTCATGTATGTATGTACACTAGGAGGCTTATTAACCTACCAAACAGCTATATTGCATTTTGCCTTGCGTTGTGGTAGTTTCTTTTTCACTTTGCTAGGTATTAGATATTCTTTTTTCGTAAGCCGGTGCAACAAGTCAAACATTAGTGTGCCAATATTCCTTCTCAAAGGGTGTAGCCAGACGTAGAGAAAGGGTTTTCAATGTTGAGGAGACAAAAGTCATCAACAATGTAAGTAGAAATAACTACAGCATAGCGATATCGCAAGTTGGAGACAGACAAGTACACCACCTCACAAAATATATGGGTTAACGAATACAAAATGATGCGTAACCCTAATGAGTTCAATCAATCCAAAAATTTAACTAGAACCTTGGACAAAAAACGGCGTATTAACAATGAATAAAACTTCAGTATGTAGAACCAATCACGTATCAAAATCAGTATCTAGAGTGTAATATTAAAATGTGTATTTGTACATATATTATACCATGATAACTAATATTTGAATTACTTTTTCGTTTATGATGCAAACGCCACTACACTCAATCTTCATGTATTAACTACACATTTATTGTAGCATGGAATCTAAACTTTCACCCAGCACAGTCTCGATTTTGACGATCCATCTAGTTGTTTCTCTCTCTACAGTCTCATCATCATCCTCCTGTAACTCGCTAATGAACGGCAGCATCTCTGGTAGCATAGCCAGCCATTCCTCGCCATGCGTGTCGGCCATCTTCTGCTGCGCCAACACAGCCACCAATCTCACGCCCGCATTCTCGTTGCGCAGGTGCTTCAGCAGCGCCGAGTTGAGTTCCTTCTGATGAACCTGTGAGTCAGCCGCACCAGCCAGCGCCACGGTAGCATCGACGAGGGCCTCAGTAGACTCCGTAACGCTGGATACGCGCGCATACTGTGTAAGAAGTACTGGCGCAATGACGTCGTAGTGCGATGGAGCTTGCCAGAATTCGTCCGAGTCGTGTGTGAAGCATGTAGCGAGTAGGCGTAGTACAGACTCCGCAAGATGACGTTCGTCTGCGTTCTTGCTGTTACGTTCAGCAAAGAGAACGCGGACGGCGTCATCTAGGATGTAAGTGGCATAGCTGGTGACGATGCCCTTGAGAGCGTCGAAAAAGAGGCCCAGGAAGTTGTACACAGAGAGGGCACGTAGGGCACGGCCTGATACATCAGCTGCCGGCAGAGCAGAGGACCACTCCACCAGACGGCCAAAGACGGGGCGGAACACGGCGTCGTTAAGCTTATAGATAAGCTTGAGCGCCACAGCGTTGATAGCGGCCTCTAGGGTAGCGAAGCGGGGCGACGCCAGCTCGGCGGTCTGACCACGAGATGCAGCTACGCGACGCATGTCAAGAGCATCGAAGAGCAGGTCGCTTAGAGAAGCAACATTCTTCGTCACAGTAGCCTTGCTGTGCTTGTCAATAGCCTTGCCAAGCAGCGCAACATGGAAGTCAACAGCAGCCAGGCCAGCCTTGACAGCGACAGACCAGCCACGTGCAAAGGCGGCAAAGACCATCTTAGCATCCAGCATGGTAGCCAGAGCATCCACGCACTCCGCACGTGCCGACACGGCATCAGCCGGCATATCGGATTCTGTGGCAGCGGAAGCGTGAGAAACTTGCAGGATCTGGTCAAGCACGGACGACGAGATCATATAAGGCAGCTGTTGTACAACTGCAAGAATGAAAGTGTAGCAGGCGGCATGCAACTCGGCAGCGGCTGGGTCGTTCTTGGCTGCAGGCTGGACAGACTCGGCCAGGTAAGCAATAACCTGAGACAGAGCTCCGGGCAGAACAGGGACCATGGCGTCTTGCAGGACATCGACCAGCGAAGCCAAGCATAGCAGCGACATATGACGCAGGCGAGCATCAGAGGATCCCAAGCAGGCTGAGCTGGCAATAGTAGCGGCAGCAGCAGCCACACCATCGACATCCTTGCGACCGTATTTCTCGGCCAGCTTGTCGATGCAAGCAACAGCGGTATGCTTGTAGCGGATATCGGACGATTCGCGTAGTGCGGCGATAAGCGAAGGCAGGAAGCCTAGTAGCACAGTGCGCGAGGCCGAGTCGGTGTTGCTTTCGGCATCGATTCGTGACTCCAAGGCCTGTAGCACACGGTGACGAAGGCCAGTATCGGGGCGGTCAAGCAAGCCTTCAACGGCCTTGACAAACTCGCCAATCGACAGCAGGTTCAAGAGAGCAGCGAGGGCATCACCACACTGCTCGCGAAGGGCAGATGAGAGCTTCTCATCCTTGACATCCTTGGTCTTGAAGAACTCTCCCATGGTTAGTATGCGTTCTAGCAGGCGGCTGTACAGCTCACGAGCCTCAGAGGCCTCCATGTCGTCCTTGGCCATGGCCTTGGCAGCCTGAGTCTTCAAGCGACGGCCGCTGAGCAGGGCAGTGATAGCAGTGAGTTGACGCAGAGCGGCAGCAGGCGGGTTAGGAACGCCAGTTAGCGAGTCACCGAGAAGATCAGATGCCAGAGAGGGTGGAGCCTGGAAGATCTCGGAGACAAGGCTGGTCAGCTTGGCACAGGTGTCCAGCTGGGTGGTGACCGGATACTTGCGGGCCAGTTCACCAACAAAGCTGATAATGCTAGAGTTGGCATCCTCCTGTTGTACAAGCATAGCAGACACGGCAAATAGGAACTCACGTGCACCGAGAGTGTCAACCAGCGTATCAAAGAGACGCTGGCGGCGGTGTGCGGGCACATGGCTGTACGAAGCAGTGAAGCTGAGTAGTAGCTGAGCAGCAGCAGAGACAGGATCACGCTTGCCGCGGCGGAACGAGTCAAGAAGAGGGGGGGACGACCTCCTTGATAGTCTGGTTAACAACGTAGGCTGAGTAATCATCGCTCTGCCGCAAGATGGAAGCACCAACAAAGGCAAAAACGGGCATCACAACATGCACAACCACCTCGGGGGCCGTGGCCGCCAGGCTGGCAATAACCAGAAGAGCTGAGTTCTGCACGACAGGGCTAGCCGTAGTTTGGATGCAGTTGACAATCAGCTCGCCGTGGCTTTGGGGCAAATCCAGCTTCAGGCCAGATGACGAGCGATAGACAGGAATTATGGCCAGGATGCTCTGTAGAATCAAGTTCTGAAGGTAGCCCATCTCGGAGCCAACAACGGCACGCAGAGCGTGTAACTTCGACAGAACCTCGAACAAGCTGCTGAGAATCTGAGGGTAGTTAGCAGGGCCAGCGCCCTCGACTAGTTGCAGCACAAAAGTAGCACGACGCAGGCTAGCGTTAGCCGCAGTAGCCGCCGGGCCATCCAGAGATATACGGCGAGACTTGCCGGCCATGCCAGTAGCATTGGCAGAAGTTGGCATGTCGAGAGTAGCCAGGAAAGCCAGAAGGACATCGGTGTCGAGCTGAACGTTGCGCAGTAACTCGGCGGCTTCGCTGGACACAGCATCGGGGCTATCGGCGTTCTGGCTAAGCTCCAGCATAGTAGAAGCGATAGATGAGCGCGTAGCAACCTTCATTGCAGGCCACATGCTCTGTACGCGGCTAAAGATGGCCTGAGTGAAGCCAGAGCGGTCATCGGGAGCCTCACCGTCAACTTCGGTAGAGGAAGAGGCGACCGTCTTCTTAAGGATCTCCAGCAAGCTTTCCAAGCCCTTGGCGTCATTAGGTACAATGACACCGACAATCTGCTTGTTGAGGGCTTCCATGTCGACATTGTCGCGCTGGCCCAGACGAAGAACCTCCTCGGGAGAAAGCTCCGCCCACCACATGAGGACATGCAGCAGAAGTTGGGTACGGGTGGTACTGCCAACGCCCTTAACGCGGTTGATGGCGCTAAGCAGTCGGCTCTTGACCACTAGAGAAGGCGTAGCACTGACCTGACCAGCCAGGAACGTCAGCAGGCTTAGGCGAGCGCTGCTCTTCATAGAGGACTTGCTAGAGTCTAGCGCCGCCTCTAGCGTAGAGCACACGTGATCGTGTGACATGATGCACTCCTCAAGTGACGGGAGCAAGATCTCACGCAATGTAGCCGTGGCCATGGCAGGCGTCAGCCATTGTAGCTTAGCACCGTCGGTATAAAGCTTGAACTGACCCCAGACAGGCAGTTTGGAAGGAACGGTCTTGGGGTATAGATCGTCCATAACTACAACCAGAGACGTTGCGGCCTGGCGGACCTTCTTGGAAGGGTCGTTGAGGGCGGCCATGCAGTAGGGCAACAGCGCCTGGAAGTCTTGACCACTGACGTCCTTAGCCTTGAGGCGATTCTTAATCATGTCAAGGGCAGCACCACGGGCCAGTGCCGGGTAAGCACCGCTAACAATGCGCAGGAAGAACGAGATGTAGGTAGTGTCGGAGACGGCAGAGCTCTGGAACAGCACGGGCAACTTGCAGAAATCCTCGAAGACGGACTGGTCTTCAGGCTGAGACGAAACGATTAGTAGGAAAACACGGGTTAGAGTCTCGAACACGGCACCGGCATCAGAAGACAGGCAAGGCGACAGGCGAGCGTTTTCTTTCTTGAGAGCGGCCAGAGTCTCGCGCACATCTTCCTGGACCATGTTGGTATCTTCGACCTCCATGACATTGGCCCCCTCGGCAGGCTCCAAGGCCTTCTTGCGGCGGATGGAGAGGTCCAGCTTCATCTCAAGAGCATCCATATCAAAGTCCACTTCCTCGATAGCAGCCTGGATCACCTCACCGCATTCGCCTTGATCATTAGATAGATCAATCAAGACGGTGCCGATGTCTTTGCGAATGTGGCCGTCCTTGTCGTTCTCGTCGTCTAGGCGCATAGCAGTGACCAACAATACCTTGAAGAGCACAAAGAGCTGCTTCTCGGTCAAGATTCGTGCGGTCATGATGCCCTTGATAACACGCAGACCACGAGAGTCACCCTTCTTCAGCGAGCGCTCAGCAAGAGCCAGGCAGAATCCATTGGCTAGCTTGTCGACTCTCCACTCACGGCCGATCTCAACCAGGTGCTTCTCGACATCGGCAACCTTGAGGAGAGCTTTGGCAACCTTTCCGGACACCTGCTTAGCTGAGCGGTATTGCGACAGAATAGCCATGCAGATAAGACCAGAGCGGACGGTCTCGTTAGTCCAGCCAGCAACAACTTGCTCCATGAAAGCAGACACAGCAGAGTCGCCAAGGTCGCCCTTGCTAACAAACACGGATAGCGCCATGTAGCCAGCAATTTGTAGCTGAGGGACCTTCTTGAGAACAAGAGCTTCACCCAGAACAGGGCCAACACGGTGAAGCAGCGTCATGTCGTTATCTGCTTGAATAGCCATGCGGCCAGCCTTGGTCTTGTCGAGCTGACCGTTGATGGCCTGGGTTATTATACCGCCCCAGAACGAGATCAGGGTCTGGTAATGTTGCATCGAGCGGCATGACTCCAGTGTGTATTCGGATAGAAGGGCCAAGAAAGTTGGTTGGTTGACTGCCTGGAGTACAATGGCAGCGCGTGGTGGGTTCTGGGCCGAGCGGACGTAGGGGCTCAGGAAGCGGTACTCTACAGGAAGAGTCTTGGGAAGAATCGAGAGAAGAGTAACGAAAGCGGGGATCGAGTGGAACGGCAGGAACGTCGTCAACAAGAAAGAGGTGTTGAATTCATGTATTCTATAGAGAGTCCGTAAGTTAGCCATAAGAAGATATCGTAGGACGGAGAAGACGAAGGGCATATGAGAACACACCTGAAGCGACGGACGAGCCACTCTAGAGCCTTGATCGCCGGCATCAGACGCAAACGACTGCCAACAAGACGAAGAAAGCTTCCAATCTTGCTGTCTAGCTGTTTGTTTTCCTCGTCGGATAGTGTCGTGCGGTCTTCCTCGACGCTCTGTTCGCTGAAGAGGGTGTTGCCAAACGGCACGAAGCGCGCATCAAGACCACATAGGTCTTCGAAGCCACTATAGCATGCTTTGTAAATGGCCTGGTAAGTCTGAGTTGCAGCGACCTTGGGCTCCCAAATCAAAGACTTGGAGTGAACGGCCTTCTGGGCCTTGACGTCCAAGGTGGCCTTGGACTTAGCTGAGATTTGCGCCAGCTGCGCAGCGAGAGAGGTCGACATTCTCGCAGGTTTTTAAGAAAAAATAAATCAGTAACTTTTGGTAGAAATGACAAAATGAAAGACTAGGATAACGAAAAGACTGGAAATGGCCGAAAATCTGCTGAACAAAGAAGATAAGCGCAGAATTTTCGGTGGTGAGAAAAGCTTCGTTAGAGGCTCAATAGAGGCTATTCAAAGGCGGTTTCCAAACAAAGTATCTCAACTAGAAAAAAAAAAAATATCAGAAGTCTAATGTGGGGCTTCGATAAGCAATGGTCCAATGGGGTCTCATTCTGATAAGAGGCTCTAATGTAACCTTGTTTACTAACCCTATGTCTAGCTTAACCCTAGTGGCATGTTTACTTTCTCACTGATTTCAAGGCGCTAATAGGCATTCATATATGCACAAATAAGATAAACATCCAACACATAACGCATCAGACAGTAGCTGAAATGTGACCATAGACAGAATAACACAGTATAGCATCTTGTTAAACGCGGGGCTTTGAGAATAGTTACATAAATAGCGGACTTTGCAGATCCTAGTTACTTAGCGGTAGCAACCGGAGTATCTGGAATCCGACCACAAGAAGAGTGGTTTATACACGTCGTATTTAGTCTATATAACTGCCATAACATAATTTGCCCGTCAATTTTCATCTTTCTTCTTTTATCTTGTCATCCGTCTTTCACCAAAAATTATGCCTGCTGTAAGTTCTAGTCTGTTCATCTGCTTCGAATCTGTCTTGACTGACACGCAACTTACTATGTCTAGACTCTGCCGCCCCAAATTGTCCTTCTTGGCGACTCGCTGTTCGAGTTTGCCGTCCCCGTTCGAGACGGGTTCTCGCTCTTTGCCGAGCTTCAAAACTGTGCGTCAAATGAGAATATCGTGTTGCATCATCTCTTGTACAGCCTTGGAACTTACACTGTATATGTAGACTATCTCCGTCGCTACGATGTTGTGAACCGCGGTTTCTCGGGCTGGAACACAAAGAATGTCCTCCAGTATCTGGACAAAATCATCCAGCCGCCATCCGAGACTGTAGCTCAGATCAAGTACTTGGTGAGCTACTTCCTTTTGTCTGATATGTTTAGTAATTCACCATGATCACATGTTAACCTAGATTGATCCTTGCTAGGTTATTTTGCTGGGAGCCAACGATGCTGTAATCCCTATGCCGAGCACCACGCAGCACGTGGCTATCGACACGTATAGAGAAAATCTCAAGACTATTATCAAGCATCCGGCCGTCACGGTTCACAATCCGACTATTCTGCTCATCACGCCGCCGCCATTAGACGAGATGCAGGCTCTCGGGCACGACCTAGCTCAGGGCCATCCATGCGTAACACGCACTTCCGCAAATAGTGCTGCTTATTCTCAAGTAGCCCGCGAGGTGGCAACGGAGATGCCCGGCGTCAAGCTGATTGACCTGTGGAAGGGGATCATGGACAAGGCTATTGAGATGGACGGCGGTAACTTCAAATATAGTGGCGCGTGGCTAGGCGACCCCACGTGCGGTAAGCAAGGTGGGCTCACAGCGTTGCTTTTTGACGGTCTGCACCTTAGTGGCCATGGCTACAGAGTGCTTTATGAGTTGCTCAGAGAGCATCTACCGGAGGTCTCGCAGGATAAGTCACAGCGTCAAGACTTTGTGTTCCCTGTCTGGTCGACGCTCAACTAGTCTAAGTGAATGTCTGTCGAGTACCTATGAGCATCAAAGATCAACTTGAACGGGCTGATCCTTAGTGAAAAGAAGGAAACAAGAAAAAATTCATTGCCAGTAGGCACATGTGATGCTGTCTCACTGGGCACTCCAAGACATTCATTAACCGCTATGCATGTTGGTCGTATCAGGTCGATATATACACAGTGCATACTTCCTGATGTTTCGCATGGGAATATAGACATCTTTAGGTGTAGGACCCCTGAATATATAGTGGGTAGACATCGTAAAGATATACTAAGAGGGCCGCCATTTGGGCATTTTACACCGTGTATATGATTTATCGGACACGGCCGGCCACTGTATCAAAGCTCAATAATCGTCATCATCGTCATCATCTATACAAGCTTGTGAAGTTTAACCTTGTCTGGGAAGGCCAAGGTGAACTTATTTTTTTTCTTTTTTCTTTTTTTTTTTTCGTGGCGTAATACTCGTATATTTCGAGGGCTACAACAATTACGATGACTTTTGAGAATGTAGTTCTAAACCGACCCTGGTCAAGCCTTTTTAATCTCGGCCAGGTTTTTTTCTTGGCCCCCTCTGAATTATTGATGTTCACAGTAGTGGTAATCGGGGTTTTCCTTTATTTTATCATACAGGCCTCCTTTTTTTTCTTCTTTTTTTCTTTTCCGTTCCGCAATCTCATCGTCTTTATATTGCTTGTTATTATCATTACTGGCCTCCCTGCTGACGAATGAAAACTTCCCTTATTAGTTTCATACTGATTCACGCTATTATTTATCTTGTCCATCATTAGTCTACCTGGTCTACTATAGTGGTGTCCATCGTATTGGCTACTACCAAAGGCTTCTTTTCACTTTAAGTTTTGCTGAGTTTCTTATTCGCTGCTTGATTGCTCTGCCAACTTTCTTTGTACAACTTTGGCCACAAAATCAAGAATCCAAACAAACACGAATACGTAGTGACATACACGATAGCTGTATATACATAGTATTGTCTTTTTGCTTCTTTGGGCGTGCTTGCTGCCGCCTATGCTTTAATTTTCCTCACAAGCAATAACCCACGCAAAGACGTTGCCTCACAATTAGAAGAAACGCCCACCATCTGAAAAAATCCCTAGATTTCTTCCTTTCTTCGTTGTTTTCTTTTCTCTTCCTTTTCCATTTCCCACATCGCTTTTTTCATCTCGCAAAGCTTATGCATTGAATCCAAATAAATATCCACTACTAGCGATTTTTCATCCACTTCACTCTCGATTCAAATCGT
The DNA here is from genome assembly GCA_009806295.1 of Davidsoniella neocaledoniae. NCBI lineage: Eukaryota > Fungi > Ascomycota > Sordariomycetes > Microascales > Ceratocystidaceae > Davidsoniella > Davidsoniella neocaledoniae. The sequence goes on from RHDR01000318.1 coordinate 9,480, forward strand.
CGCCGAACCTGTTTTGTCCATTGATCTGTGGTCGATATCGAACCTTTCGCCTATAAACATCGCCCTTCGCAAGGCTACACACATTCTCTTCCTACGCCGCCATATCGTTCGACCTGCTATACTCTGGAAATTCAATCGACACCGTCTTCGCAGAGCCTCCTACATTTTTACTGTCCCTGTCCATCGTGGGAAGACTGTTTCTTCGACCGCCCACCGCTTCTTGTCGCCTACTCTAGATCGTGGCCATAAACAACCCTAAGCCGTGACTACAACTCTACACTGACGTCTTCACTACCGCCGACCGGAAAAAGGGAACTACATCCACACCGGGCTCTAGCCTCTCCGAAGTATCGCTCGACCGTTAGTTGTCTACTGTGCCTTAGGTGCCTTGCTTTTTTTGTTCTGACCTGTGTTCCGGACATTGAAAGACTGATTGCCTCGTCTTGCATATAAACACATATTGTCCAGTCCTGCAACGGTTTTCCTGGCATCGTCGGCAACGCACCAAGTAACACGAGCCTTTCTCTCTGGCTTTGGTCGCTTGCATGCGATGCCAAGCAGCCTGTGACTGCCTGATAGTAGTACTTTCTTCCTTTTCAAACACTGCATTCACGTAGGCTGGTGGCCTGGCGACTCGAGAGATCAACTATTCAATATTTAATTACTAGAAAAACCTCACGAATCCAGACTTTTTTCCCCTACGACTACGAATAAACGGTCATTTTTACATCTTAAGCTGTTAGGAATGGATTCTCGCTTCGTTGTGCATCGAGACGAGTTTAACAGCCTCCAGACGGAAGTCAAACATCATGCAGAGAGATTGAGTCGCCTTGAAAGACGACAGCAGGATGATGCTGTCATAAAAAGTGTCTGGAACTCTCCATTTCCAGGCGTTCTAGCGGGAACTCCACAACAAGGTGAGCCATCATATTGTCTCAAACGAACTAAAAACTTCCCTCTGGTTGGCTATAATTCCACTGACATGTTGCTGTTGTTGCATTAGATCCTATAGAGCCTATGAGCAATGCTGATTATTTCAACGACCTCGAGGAGCACGGCGACCATCTACTTGGGTCCTTGCATCTGGATCCTACTGACGAGGAGCCCATCCGCCGTGGCGCCGCGTCGAGAGCGAATAGCGTACGATTTGCCGAAAGTGCTATACATGGATCGGGCTGGAATAGCAGTCAAACCCGTAATTCAGGGGACTTTGGTCTTGTGCGCCCAGGGAGCAGTCTCATGATGGAGAGAAGCCTTTCACACAAATCCGATGGCCGTCATAGTTCGGCTGGCCACTCAGTGCATTCAATCCACTCGGCAATGTCCGGCCGTGCTAGTAGTCTAGGCCTTGATCCCGATGATGACGATTCTTCTATTGACATGCCTGAACCGCCACCTAGTCTGTTCATCATGGGATCTGTTCCGTCCATTGTGCGGTGCTGGTTAACCCCCAAGTTCTCCCATGAGACTCTACTATATGCTGATATCTGCACTGGGTCACAAAAGTCGACGCTAGAATTCTCTCTGGCGAAAGAACTGGATCTCCATCATACTTTGGTGCGTGACATCAATGGCAATTACACTGTTACGATTCCCGTGTACTTAGCCGAGGCTATCATCACTCAGCCTCATTCTCGGTCTAATGGACACTCTCATCAAATCCCAAGCATTGCCGTAACCTTTGAAATAGTAGGATTGGATTCTAGCGATGCTAGCGATGATGGGCTCAGAATATTTATCGGCAGTGATGCGCTCAGAGCCCACTCTGCGGATGTCTTGCTATCACAAAATAAGGTTGTGCTTTACAGTACCGAGAGGGACAAGCTTGCCGTGCCATTTGTTCGTCCAGAAGATGAGGCGGTTTTTAAACATATTTGCACCCGGAATATGTCAAAGCCGCGGTCCACAATGAGGTTAGATGCCACGGCCGCCCCTTTCGTATCTGGTGGTGAACAGAAGCCTATCACCTTTCAACACACACCGAAGAGCGCGACAGAATCACGTGGAGGTAGTATCCATGATCACATCTCGCGTCGGTCATCTCCTGAGCCAGTGTCGTTGGCCAACTCTTGTTCCAAATCTCCGTCATTCCCAACGCCTTCTAGCATACGGTCTGAGGTTAGTGAGATTGAGAAGCCTTACAAGGAATCCAATGTGTCTGAAAATGGCAGCATTCCTTACGGTAGAGAGTTTGCAGTTTCGACGACTTCAACGTCTTCGATCAACAACACTACTCCTCAGTCTGGAGCCACCTCTACAATTGAATCTGAGAAGCGCCGGGAGTCTAACGCTGGCATTTGGGGATCGTGGCGCAATGGTGCCGTAAACCCAGAGCGTGAGAATGGGCTAAGTGGCTATCAACCGGCTGCTAAGGGAGGCAGAAACATGAAGATCCTGAAGCCCAACCGTACAGTGTCTTCGACTCGCCCTCCTGGTATACCATCCTCGGCGGAGACTACGACGGCTACTTCCTCTGCTGTAACTACGCCAATCACCCGTACTCCGACAGAGAACAAGCGAAAGGACGCCAATTCGAATACTTCTCAGCAGTCATTTTCGACACCTACTGTCCGGTGGGAGAGCAAGCGATCGATTAGCGTAAGTGAAACCAAGTTCTCTGCTGGATTTTCGGTACGTGAGGCTGGGCGTCAGGGATCATCGTCATCATCGACATCCAGTGTGATGCCCCGCCAGGCCAACCCAGTTGGCGGAGCTTCAGCTTTTTCGTGGATGAACATGGGCGGTAAGCCAAAGACGGCGGTTGGCGAGTGAGAAAGAGGAGAGAGAATTAGGATGTCTCATCTAGTGCCAAACGATCATTTCACCTACCCCTTTCCTATCTTGTTTTCATGCTTTATGTTCCTGTATGCATTGATAATCCACCACTGTTTTCCCTATACCAACTATTCATCACACTTTGTGGGTTCAGGTATTTATTTTATTTTCTACTCACTACTATTCTGAACACCCCTAAATGCACACACAGACACATATACAAACGTCTCCATTTCTTTTGGAAAAAAAAAAATAAAAAAAGTAGAAATATATCATCTCAAACTGAACTTCAATTGTTATGTATCTCTGAGTCAAATGTGGTATAATCGAAGTGGCTTTAGTCAATGTCATGGCTTATCTGATGCGGCGATGCTTTAATAAAGATCTCAGACTATTTATGGTTACACGGGAATGAACTTAAAGCAGTTAAATGGCGTGCATAAAAGAGGGGCATCTCACATTGACAAACCGGTCAATCTGAGCGTACTAACGAGATAACTATATATGTTGACTCTATACATGATTAATTTTATTATTATTTTTGAGCATTTTTATTACGTGAGAGATAAAATTCTCATTTATCTTGTAATAAACATGGAGCTGAGACTTCAAGCTTCTCTAGATTGGCCATACCAAGCCAATCAGATTTGCCAGCCGCGGTTGCCTTGCGAAGTTTATACAATTCATCGATAAAGGCGATAGCAAAAGATCCAGGGCCTTCAACGTTATGTCGCTCAGGCTCAACGGCCTTTTCGGCCGCGATTTCATAGAGCAACATGGCGGCAACAGTAGCAGCTAGTTTATCCTGAGGGTAAACAGCAACAGCAGCGGAGATGACGGTGCCGAGAACACATCCGGTGCCGGTAACCGCAGCAAGATAGGGGTGGCCATTGCGGACGGCGAAGGTGCGTGAGCCGTCGGAGACGATGTCGATGACACCAGTGAGTACGACGATGTTGCGTTCACGCTGGGCGAGGGTTGATGCGAGAAGAGCTCTTTGATCTGTGGTGAGCGCAGAAGTCGAGTCGACACCACGCTGCTGCGGTCCGTTTTGTGTCGAGAATACGGTCTGGATCTCGCCCTCGTTGCCTTTGATCACGTCAAAGTATCCCGCCGCGAGAAGATCTCTTACAGCGTTGCGTCGGACAGCGGTAGCACCGGCACTATTATAAGTTAGTTACCCTACACCCCCCCCCCCCCCCCCCCAAAAAAAAAAGATAAAGAGCCTTGAACATGAATGATGGAACTTACCCAACGGGGTCAAATACCACCGGTCTACCAGCTACGTTGTACGCCTGTATGGCTTTCTTGTAGTTATTCAAGCCGTCGGGCGTCACAGTGCCCATATTAATCACCAAGGCACCGCCTAAACCCGCCAGATCACGAGCCTCTTCGCCGTAACTAGACATGATGGGTGATGCGCCGATAGCCAATGCCGCATTAGCAGCAAAGTTCTGCACGACGAGATTCGTCATGTTATGCGACAGGGGACTCATCTGATCAATACGACTAACGATGGTGGGCACCAACTTGACCAGCTCGTCAAGGTCGCTAACGAGCGATCCGGGCTGTTGGGCAAGGGCTGGTGGAGAGCGGATGAGATTCAGTAGGGAAGAGGCGGTACTGCATGGATCAGCCGCACTGATGATGGCACTGACTAGGGCAATTCCATCGAGCTTCTTGGTAGGCGTTGCGCTCTGGTACAGAACGCGCGGGATGTTGGTCTCGTTAAGACCGCCGATGCACACAGTCTTGACATGGCCGAAGCCGTTCATTGTCATAGAAGCCAAGATATCCTTGACTCCAGCAGTACCAATGATATCCTTGGTGTTTGTTTTCCTAGATACCTACTTGTCAGACCAAAGAAAAATGAATATCAGGGGAGATGTAAGAAACTCACGTATTAGTCGCAAACACCGTTCCAATACCTAGATAATCCGCGCCATCACGACACCCCACGAGCGCCTCCTTCTTCGACGAAGCCGTAACACCAATAATCTTATCCGGTCCCAACAAGCCACGCGCCGTCGTCACCGCCATATCATCCTGGCCAACATGCACGCCCTCACAATCGATAGCTAGCGCCACATCAATCCGGTCGTTGATTAATAGCGGCACGCCAAGCTTCTGCGTCACGGCGTGCACGGAGCGCGCTTCGCTGATCATCGCAGCAGTGTGTTTGTTCTTTACGCGGTATTGCACGATAGTTACACCGCCTCGGATGGCTTGCTCTACGACATCGGCCAGTGTCCGGTCGGCGCCGAGAATAGCCGGCGTCGAGTCCGTCACTAGGTAGAGTGAGTAGTCCACGGTAGGCTTCATAATTGCTGCAGTTTTTGTCTTGAGTGATATTTCCCTCATTGAACTTTCTAAAAAGGGCTGGGAAGCAGTAAATAGCAAGTCTTTAGAGTTCTTCGTCAAGAGGTTCGGAAAAGTAATCTCCCCTGCAAAACGTCACTTCGCCGATTCCTGCGTCGTTTAGCTTCGGAATAGGAAGCCCGAGTGTCAGTCAGGCGGGGCTACCTTCGGACTCATTTTGGTCTTATTTATTGATCCCATTTACTAATTTGTTGAACCCCCACACCACCTATTGTGTCAAATTGTGTCACGCTAACCCTAGTATAGCCCTATTCCATGATCTATACGAGTAGTGATTATTTGTCAGCACAATATCTGTACACATATATAGCAAGTATTATGTACTAAAAAAAAGATTGGAAAATTATTTATATCGTTGACTATCTATTACAGTGTCCAGTCTGTACTACCTAAGAACTCTCCATCTTGGTAGTCTCCCCACATTGTATGTTGGAAGTCTTGGAAGATAGGGTCAAACTCACCCAACTCCGATATATCAAATGCCGACGTATTGTCCATCATTGGTTGTTGTACATTCATGTGTTGTGAAGCCATAGTTGCTGGCTCGTTCATATGCTGCATTGTCATCTGTTGCCCTTGCTGGGCTGCTGCTGCTGTTGTGTTGTTGTTGTTGTTGTTGTTGTGGTTGCTGTTGCCGTTGCCGTTGTGTAAGCGAAGATTGTGCTGCGGTATCCATGTATGTCCCTATAGACGGTGATGATAATTGTCCCATACTGGTAGCATTGCTATTTGATCCATCGATATCCATGTGTGACGACATTCTGGTCACCTGTGTTGATGCTTCTGCATGAATCTTCTCCATCTCTTTCTCTAGCATGAGTTTAAGATTCTTCAGTGTCGCCATCAACCGCTCGAACGGGTCGGGGGTCCGTGGGGTTCCGACCCGAAGACCACGTCTATGTTGAATCAGAGTTTCCATCTCGATTATCTGTGTGTCTATAACTTCTGACAAGCCAAGCTTTTGGGCAACTAACATCCGGTTCCACCCCGGTGCGCGCAGCACGATGAGCTTGAGTGCGGTAAGCACGGTGTAGGCGAAGTCATAGCTACTTAGACAAATAGTGCGCGGAGTGTCATCTGCTTTGATGCGTGGGTTGAAATCGGGTGGAAATCGAAGACTGAGATAGTCTTTTGTTGCTGTGCAGCAACCCCAGAGAAGCGGCATGCGTTCATTAGGGAGAAGTTGGGCCATAGCAGAGTCGGATATGGCAACTTCAAAGAGAAGACATTCAGCGATGGCGATGTGTGAGTTGATAGAGACTGGAAAGGATTTAGGATGTTAGTCGACCTATATTGGCCAGAGATTATGTATATACAGGCAACAAAGACTTACTATTATTCTGCAAATGGGGTGGCAATCCGGCCTTGAATTCCTGAAGTTGTTGTTGAAAGCTACGCACAATCATGATGGGAGGTGCCGCCTGATATGAACCGAAATTCTGTGCATCTGTGCGCGCCATATTGATGCCGATATTCTGCGCAAGTTTTTGTATTCTTATCAGCTGCACTAGCATTTCATCTCCAGGGTATTCGTTAACTAATTCAATGGCAGCAGTCCATTTCTCGACAGATTTTGTATCCATAAAGATATCCGGGCGTTTGTTGGTGGTGAAAACACTAGGTGTATGTTAGCAATAGACATCGAAGCCTAGTACTAATTAGATCACTGGGAGAAAAGATTAAGGCTCACTATGCATTTAAGTAATATACTCCGGCAAAAGCACGCAAATGTTCCAATGTCCTAGAATCTGGATCTCGCGTATTTGTATCTTTGCCTGCCATGCTGACCGTCATACTTCGTGCCAAGAAGATTAGATTTGTCACTTGGAAGCCATTCAAGTCATAGTGCATCCATGCGATAACCAACTGTAGAGCCTGCAGAAGATCTAGACTTTTCTGTGGTTTTCCTAGAAATGCCGCAGTCACTAGAGTGTTCATCAAGGACTTCATCGCTTGCATCTGTCGCATGCCCTGGAAAAATAATGACACCAACATCACAGCCCGGAAGAGTAGAGGTCTTTGTTGCGCTAGTTGTTCTGCGCTCATATGAAGTGGAATTACAACGAAAGGATACAATGACTGTCGAGTGCTCCGGAACTTGTCGAGGAGGTCAGCAGCTTCGTCCGAGTTTCCAACAGGCCAGATTGCAGAAGTCACGGCATGGGCGGCAGCGGACACCGGGCAGTAGGGGATTATGTCGGTGTTAGCACTGATGCTAGAGCCCGGTGTGCTAGCAGAAAAAGTGCTGTTAGGGGCAGATGAAGAATTGGTCGCTGCCGACGACGCTGTTGCTGTTTCGTGGGGTTCGCAATGTAGCAGCGGCGCAGAGTTTGATACCGTAGAAGGAGACTCTGACGAGGAACTGTTAGGCCGGTTGGGGAAGAGGTGTATCAGATCGATGCCTCCACGTTCAGTAACTATAGGCTTTACGCGTTTTAGCGGTGGCTCGTCACAGTACCCATCGTCCATGGTATCATCCATATTCTATGTGGTGTGCTGCCCCGGCGATGCAGTGTCTCGGCCCCAGTAGCCAAAGCCGGGCTCATAATAGTCCCCGATGCTCCGGGAACAGCCGGTCGCGACGCAACAGCGGCCTTGGCATGTAGTTGTGCCGTCAAATTATCTAGTCGTCGTTCTAACTCTGATACACGCGTAGGTTTTGGCGCCTTTTTGGCACGAGGCGGCGCAGGCTGTTGCGAGCCACAAGGCTTGTTAAGGCGATGGCAACGTTCGCATCGGCCAGCTCCAATGGGTCCTGGAACACAGCGGGCTTTGGCTTTGGCGCAGGTTGTGCAGGCTCGGGGGCCCGTAGTTCGAGGCTGAGGTTGGTCCATTGCCGATTTGATAAAGAAATGTTGGTGAGAGAGTGAAGATAATAAATAGGATAGACCTGTGCTAGTCAAGGAAAATGTGTGGCTGGATTATCTGATGTGGTATAGAAGATGTGACGATGGTGTAAGAGATTGGACAATGTCCGTGTAAGTAAAAACTCCTAAGATGATATGTGCCGGATATAGTGATAGCAGTTGTCGGAACCAAAATATCGGGTTTAATTAATGATCAATCAGTCCTTGAAGAAAACCAAGAAAATAGACAGGCCAGAATCAACTGCCGTACGTTTCAAGAGATAGTAAAAATAAATAAGAGAAAAGATTTGGCTAAGACCGGCTTCCGAAGAAGTTCGTCTTTGGGCTGGGAGAACCTCGATTCTTTCTAACATGATTGTCTTCTCATTTGTCTTACACCAAAATCATGAGATTTCCTAAATTGAGCATCGTTGGTAGCCGCTGCCGACGGAGTCGGAGCAACTGGCCAGCTCCGTCTCATGAGGCCATATCTATATGTACATTCTTGTACCAGAATGTGAGCAGATATTTTGGCCCAGTGGAGTTAACGACTTTTGTTGGCACTCCGTTCCCGTTCCATGCCTATTAGTAAATTTATATATATGAACGGGGCAAAACTACCAGTTGCATTTTAACAGGCCATATCCTATTCATATCTGCCATCACATGTTTAGTTATCGTGGGAGAATATTTTTATATCTGCCTGGCGGGCATTTCACAGTCGCATTTGTTCAGCGAACTGCAGCCAGAGAAAAAGTTGATATAGATCAATTCATAGTGGAAAATAAGATAGGAGGGAAAGGCCCTTGAAATCAACAAAGGCTTTCTCTCCTAGACGAATGATAATAGAGTGTCGTCGAGATACTTGCTTCAATATGAAACAAAGTGATAAAAACAAAGAAACCTGCCAACTAGTTTTCCACCTCTTAATCCTAGATGATATAATAGTAACGCCCCCCAGATGAACCCTATATTCAAGTAATAAAACAAGTCCTGTAACAAAAAAAAAAGAAATCCCAAAAGGATAAACAAATGAGAATTCGCTATACGCAGCAAAGGGGAACAGCTCATTTGTGTTTAGGTATAGTACATTCCTGCTCTCAAAAAGAAAGATGCCTCAGAAGCAGCTCAAGAGGAAGCAGAAAAGGCAAGAGAGGCTAATGAGGTGTCATCGCATCCAGCCCGCACGGAGACTACAACATTCCTAGTTCCTTTGAAGACTGAGCATTCGAATTTCAAACAAAGTAGTCTCGACTCTTGTTTCTCTCTCTAAAGATTTATCAACTTTTTTTTTAATATGTTGTTCTTTGGGAGAAGAAATGAAGAGAGATCAAACTAAGCGTAACGAGATATAGAAAAGATGAAAATAAAGTCAGAAAGGCAGAAACATGAGCGAACAGCAAGGCGGAGCAAAGAAAGAGGACAAAGAAGAAAAAGAAAGATGTGAAGGTAAAATCAAAATCCCACACCAAAAAATCAAGGTTTTTTAACGATGCTTTTGTCTAGGCGGGAGAAACAAAAGTCGAAGCTCATGTGATACTTTAGGAATATAAGTGCTCGAACTAGCAAATATAACGAAGGGCTGAACACAGCAGGAAGTACAAACAGCAAAAAAAGGGAATAGCGTCTGTCAGAAAGGTGCAAAAGTAACAAACTGTGGTTTTTTCGTGTAAATGATTATGTGCCGTGTAAGCGATTTTTCTCATTTTTTAGAGGGTTGGTCGGGTGGTCTAGTTTTGGTAGGAGATTTAGGGTTTAATTATGGTTGCACAAGAAAAGAGATATCATGTACGCCACACCATTGATATTGAGTAGAGGGAACAAAATCATAGAAAAAAATAGCAGCAGAAAGACTAGTCATGAGAATCCAAGTGTTGGTGGTCGTCTAACAAAAGTGTTTGCAGTTTATTAGAGAGAGACACATGCGACGCCATGTGAATAGAGATGAAAAACAAGATTAGCATCCTCTCAAACAGTCAACACAAGACGACCTGAAAGCCGGAATTTAAGCCGCAGCCGAAGCCGAAGCTGCACGTGGCTCTTCCTTAGCCAGCAAAGCTTCAATGACCTGATTCTTGGGAACAGTGCCACTTGCGACGATCTTACGAGTGACCTCTTCGATTCCGAGTTGTTGATCGGTCCAGATGGGCGGCTCGGGGGTTCCAGGGGCGCCGACGCCGATAAAGCCACCTTCAGCGGCCCAATCAGACGTGCGCTTGATGTCCAAACGGTTCCAGATAGAATCAAGCGCCGAGACTAGTGCATCGCGGTAGACACGTGTATGGCCAGGGGTTGGAGTGATGCGCAGACGCTCCTGACCTACGGGCACGGTGGGATAGTTGATGCTCTGCACGTAGATCTTGTGGTCTAGCAGCAGCATATCGCTAGCTTCCTTAGCAAGGCGTGCGTTACCGACAAGTACGGGCACGATGTGAGATGGATTGGGAATTACGGGGATATCGCGCTGCGAGAGCTGCTCCTTGACGGCACGCGTGTGGAGTTGCTGTAGACGACGGTCACCGCCATAGTTCATCTGGTATTCGATCGAAGTGCGTGCTCCAGCCATGACAGCAGGCGGTAGAGTCGTAGTGAAGATGAAGCCGGGGGCTAGCGAACGCACGACATCGACTAGCTTAGCGCTACCAGCAATGTAGCCACCGACGCAGCCGTAAGCCTTGCCCAGTGTACCGGTGATGATGTCAATACGGTCCATGATAGTGCCGTGCGGACGGCCGGCCTTGTGGGCCTCGTAGTCCAGGTGCTCGGCTACACCAGCGCCGTGCGGGCCGTACATGCCGACGGCGTGGACTTCGTCAAGGAAAGTGATCGCACCATACTTATCGGCCAAGTCGCAGATAGCCTCGATGGGTGCGATAGAGCCGCACATGCTGTACACAGACTCGAAGGCGATGATCTTGGGCTGTTCGCGGGGAAGGGCGGCCAACTTAGTCTCTAGATCGACTAAGTCGTTGTGCTTGAAGATCATCTTTGTGGTACCGCTGTGGCGGATACCCTGGATCATGGAAGCGTGGTTCAGGGTGTCAGACAGGATTACGCAGTTGGGAATCTTACTGCCAAGTGTAGCCAGGGTAGCGTCGTTGGCCACGTAGCAACTGCTGAAAACCAGCGCAGCTTCCTGGGCGTGTAGCTTGGCAATGGTGGCCTCTAGTTCGACGGCATGGCGGTTGTGGCCGGAGATGTTACGTGTGCCACCAGCACCGGCACCGTACTTGTCTAGCGTCTCATGCATGCTCTGTAGTAGCTGTGGGTTGCTACCCATGCCGAGATAGTCGTTGGCGCACCACACAGTGACCTTGTCATCGGGGTTGGCCTGGTGCGCACGCGGAAACTCTTTGGCTAAACGGTTGATGTTGTTGAAGTAGCGGTACGACTTGTCCTTGTGCTTCTTCTCCAACTGGTCCTCGTACCAACCCTCGTAGTTGAACTTGGGGCCGTCGGCCTTGGCATTGATGCTAGCGATCTTGCGGTGGGCTGCCGGCAAAGAGGGTTAGCATTTGACAGTATTGGCTAGGGTTAAAGTATGACATACCGGTCTCCTTGGTAGAGAAAACGGCCGGATCGGCCTCGCGGGCACCCTGCGGCGTTCCGGAGTGGATAGCACGCTTCTGCTGGTGCTGCTGACGCTGCTTGGTCTTCTGCTGAGAGAGACCAGTAGCCGCCGAGGCAGTCGAGGCAGCCGACGATGCGGTGCTGTACTGAGCCGAGCGCACGGCCATAGCCTTGCCCATGACAGGGCAGCGGTTAGCCAGAACCTGCAGCTTGGACATGGAGCCGCCGCAGGAGGACGAGGCTAGGGGCCGATGGCGGCAGCATTGCTAGCAACAGCAGCAGCGGAAGCGATAGCAGGAGCCTGAGATCGTGCCGAGGTCGACAGGGCACGCAGAGCGGCAGGCGAAGATTGCTTCAGGAAGGGGCACACGGCCTTCGACTGGCGAAGAACGGCGTCCATGGTGACGATCGAGATGGTGGTGACGATAGTGGTGAGTCGATGGAGCGAGATAGATAGAACTAGCAAAAAGTCAACTTCGGTGTGCTTTAGTTTGGCTGGGTAAGCAAAACTGGCAAAGAACACAGGAAACTGATAGCTGATAGAAAAGAAAAAAAAAAAAGAAAGAAGAAAAATAGAAGCCAAGAATTTATCACGGAGACTATTTTGTTTTGTTCTGTTTTTGTCTGTCAAAAAAAAAGCCAATAAAAAATTGTTGAATCCAATCCAATAATGAATAATAATGGCCCTAGTGCCTCGGTTTCTGGGAAAACATCATCTGAGCGCTGCAGATGGTCCACTAGAGCAAAGACCCCTAGGCCCATTCATTAGGAAAACCCTCTGTATTCTTAGGCGGTGACCCACTGAAAATAGACTAGTCCATGGCTGGTATGATGACTATGCTTTTGCACTAGTACTTCTTGGTCATCGGAGAAATGATGTCGACTTTTGCATCTGCTCAATGATGAGCATGCTCTCTAGTCTTCGTTATATTGCATAGTTATTCAGTCTTGAGATATCCAATTCCCAAAGTACTTCCCGACTCTGTCTTGCCAAATAGTTCATGATCTACGGTGTCGTAGTAGTAGAGATGATTAAAAGGCCAAAGACATCTGAATAAATCCCGGCAAAGCACCCAATCAACGGCGGCCGGCGCCTGTCTCCACCCTTAGAATCGGCTTGCACATGATTGGCCAACTGCATAGTCTTTCTCTTTTCTTTTCGATTTTTTCGATTTTTTTCCTTCATTTTTCTTCCCCCTTGGATCTACTCTGTATTTATGGGCTGATTTTTGTTTGTAACTTGCATGTGTCGAAAAAAAGAATTTTTACTCCTAAAATACCTGTCACACATGTAAGTTGCACGTATCACATCTATATGCATAGACTATGTACTTATATTACATGTATGTACATATCTGTACTTACATGTTTTAGTAGTTATATGTATTATACACGCAAACTAAGGCTGAGACTCTGACAGCTCTAATTCACTGTTTACTGGACGGCTTATTGAGAGACAAATGACGACGTGTTAGTCAGATTCTGAATACCCTCACTCCTCACTCGTAGTTGAATATAGAGCATATTCTCTCTATAAAGAAAACTCGCTCCCTCGGCCCAGCGGCATAAACTTAAATAGCTCTATAGATAAAAACAAATCAATTGGGAGCTCGGACCTGATTTTGCTTTGGCTTGTTTTCCTCGCTGTGTGACTGAGAAACAAGACACCGCTCATTGGACATATATATCTTCCATTTAAGCCTTGAACCTACGATCATAAACAACACACTAATGATAATGATTACGACTAAGAATTACTACTAAGCATTACGACTAAAAAAAAAAGGATGCTACCTACTTTCTGTTCAATATCGGATCTAGCCGCCTCCATTTTTTGTTTTGCCCTGCCTCAACTTATTGTTTGCCTGACTCGGCCTTGGCCGGTTTTTATACAAGACCTTGTTACTTATAGCCAGTTATTGAATATTTAGACGCAAATTTAGTTCCAAATTGCCACTTTTTCAGAATGGGTAAAATATTTGAATATCAATATGTATGTATGTGCACTGTAAAATTATGTCCTTATGTAGGTTATATGGTGAAAAAATATATACAATAGTTATGTCAGGTGTCAAATGTTCGCTGCTAGTTTTTGAATAAGATAAGATGTAAAATGGAAAAAAATATCAATCAGCATATATGTGACGAAGTTCCGAATTACGACACCTACACCAGTCTCAACGTCGTGAGGTCTTTAGACCAGAGCTATCAAGCTTTCCGACAGGCCGCAGATGGTTGGCTATGTGGCAGTGAAATCCGGCCACCGATATTCGTAGAATTGAGCTGCGTTGTCGCCTAATTCTGCAGCTGGGGCCCCGGTTGTTGTTAACGAGCGTTGGGATTGTTACCAGCACTGTTCGGCGTATACTTTCTCGATGTTGCTGTCGTGGCCGTTGAAGTTCCCACAGCTGGTTGGGCGTTGCTAGATCCGGCCCGTTGTAGCAATCTCTGCTTTCTGATTCTATCAATTAACTCGAGATCCCTAAGTGCATGACTATTCTTAATAGTAGACTGTTGGCCCTGAGACGCTATTCGTGTGTGGATCTGAGCCAAGTGCTGAAACATTGGGGTTATTCAGTTAGTATCATTCAAAGAGGCACAACAGGCATATAGATATGTTCGTCTGTAAACTTACATCAGGATCGCGATGTGCATCCGCTCTAGTACCCGACGCACTTGCTTGCGAGGATGAAGATGTACTCTGCCGTCGGGTGGGACTTTGTCGTGGGATATGCGGTGATTTCGGGGCTAGTCGCCGAACATTTACTGGGGTAGGCTGTGGAGGGCTTGATCGCGTAGATGTAATCGATGGAGGCATAGGGGCGACAGCCTTTGGCTGAGTAGCGGGCATTGTTGAAGGCACGTGGTATGAGTCTGGGAGTTGGAAGGATCTTGGGGAAGTAATAGTGGTCGAAGAGGAAGGTGTAGAATTCGGCCGCAGTAGAAAGGTTCCAGAGGCCAGAGAAAGACCAGTAGCAGGTTGAGCAGCATTGGCATCTGTTTGCCGGGCCATAATAACACCGAAAACGGGCTTGCTTGGCTGTACAATGGGGTTATTTGAGGGCACCGAAGGCGTATCACCACTGTAAGCTGTATGTACATACTGAGTCGTTGCCAAGCCCAGCGCTGCTATTTGAGCCTCTGTGAACTTAGCGAGAAACTCCTTATGCTGTAGACTGTTGATGGCGGCAGCCAGATCCTTCAATTCCTTATCCGTAGAACTAGCGATGATGTCATTCGTGAGTCCGTGAGCCTGCTCAAATAGCGCGATGCTGAATGGAGAATTCGCCATGAGCGATATCAAGAGAGATTCACGGGCTCTGCGTGGAAGTTCGCCTCGATGATTCATCATGAGATTGTCGTCTATTTCCATGGCGCGTGTAGTTACTCTTGTCATTAGGGCGGGTGTCAACGTAGTTATTGAGGACAGCTTCTTCAGGAAGGCGTGTTCAAGATTTTCACGGAAGTCCGCATGCTCTGGCATATCCACCCTCATGAGATTATTACTCGCGCCAGGCGACTGTAGTGGCAGCTGACCGTTGGACGTGGGCGTCATGGTACGTTCTTTCATGATGCTCATCAAGCGAACATGAAGTGGCTGTTGGTGATAGGGAAGCACCTGGGACCCAGCGGCGCCGCGAGCCGACCGGCCAGAAGCAGGTCCAAGAAGACCAGCCAATGGTGCAGCTGTAGAAGATTGGGACAAACGGCTTTGCTGTTCCAGTTGTTCAATCCGGAGAAGCTCCGCTTGCACGTGATTTGCAACGTCCGCCGAAACTTCAATATTATCATCCGGCTCAGCAAATGTATCGGTGTGGTCAACGTAGACGATACCCTTCTTCGCTTGGTTCGATTGCAGGAGGGTAGTGAGGACATGATCGTGCCCTAAGTACTGGTCCCAGGGCCGAGGCTCCGTATCTGTGATATGAACAACGCTAGAGCCTTTTCGCGGTTGGGATCGCGCAACCTGCATCTTTTCATCCACCACAGAGTCCGTCAACTGGATCTTGAAAACGGCACGGTGGAACAACAGAGCTTCCGAAGTTCCGGAACAGACTAGTCGATACACAACGACATCGCGAGTCTGTTTAATGCGGTAGGCACGACCAATGGCCTGTTGTTCCCACGCCGGGTTGTACTTGAAATCAAGAATGATGATTCTGCTGGCTCCCTGGATATTGAGGCCCGTGCCGCCTGTCTTGGTCGAGATAAGGAATACTTCAAGATCCCCTTTATTGAACCGGTCAACCAATTCAATACGCTTTTCAGTAGAGCCATCGATGCGGAAATACTTGCGCTTCTCCCTAATGAACAGCTCTTCGAAGTAATCAAGAACGTCAAGATACTGGGAGAAGACAAGAACCTTCTCACCTAACGCACGACACATATCCAGAATCTGCATCGTATAATAAGCCCTCCAAGATAAAGATATGTCGTCGATATTAGGATGGGCATTGATGATCTTCATCAACGATGCACTCAAATCGGCGGAGAGACTTTGGTTTTCAGTATCACTAGTGCCGTCAACCTCATTTCTACTGTTCCTATTCTTGACCTTTTGAACCTTCAAGGCTAATGCCTTGGGGTGAGTGAGTATCAGCGACAGATTGTCCAAAGCTCCAAAGTCAGACCGATTCATGCTAGACTGGTGCGCATTAACATATGCTGTATATAGCTCTCTCTGTAGTCCATCCATGGGCCGGATACCAATGATATACTCTTGTTTACGCGGGAGTACATTTGCAGGCAAAGTAGACAACGTTGCACGATGAACCTTATGACGAAGCTTTGTGGTCAACCGCTTCAGAAGTTTTCGGCCACGGTATCTGTCGCTAGATGAGGCATTGCTAAGATGGGCCTCTTCAATTGGCTTGGCATAGTAGACCTTGAAATCTTCTTCGCGGCCCATGTAGCCCGGAGCAACCCACTCCATCATGTTGAAATACTCCAGGGTGTTGTTGGCCATAGGCGATCCAGTGAGAGCAATTCTTCCTGACGTCTTGAATTGATCGCAGGCATGACGGATGTTTGTGCCTTTGCCACCATTAAGCGTGTGAGCTTCATCGACGATCACCAAATCAGCATTCTCGGTAATCAAGCGGCCGGTCTCGTCATTGTTCTGAACAAGATTCGAAAATAAACGGAAACTGAGAACCAAGATACCAGAGTTCTGATCCCACCACTTCACAGCAGCGAATCTACTATCGACGGGATAGCATTGAGTGCCTGGACCTGGGGTAATATTGAACCTGCAGTCCAACGTTCGAACTCACCGATCCAGCTGTCCACAAGTGACGTAGGGCAAAGGATGAGGAATCGATTCCGATGATATCTCGCAGGAATTTGAGCAACCACGGCTGGGTTCTTGGACTTGGTAGCTTCTACGATTGCAAGAATGATGGCAATCACCTGCATTGTCTTTCCCAGACCCATCGTATGAGCCAACATGCAGCCCGGTGCAGAAACTGAGCAGTCATTAGCAACAACATTGTCCCACATGAATCGAATACCCTTGATTTGCGTGTCAAAGATTTCGGACGTCGCCTTGTAGACACAGTTCGGAATGTAGATGAAGGGCTCATTTTCTTTCTTCGACAAGTTGATGATGAGGCGAGATTCCGACGCGGGTATCGTTTCAGCCTGTTGTAAAGACTTTTGTGCCAACTTATACTTGTGATTCCACAAATCTTGCTCCCGGCGCATGCGCTCATCATACTTGTCAGAATTAGCCTTAGATACATAGCGCTTTTTCTTGGGCGACTTAGCGGCAGTCAAATCCACAAGAAGATCATTCTCTTCAGAATCAGATTGATCGCTAGCAGCAAGCATGTCATCAGAGGACTTGGGATACGATTGGTAGATGGCGTGAAATATGTCGAGGAATGGTTGCATATGGGTACGACATTGACCCATCAGCTTGTTGAGGATAGTGCCTCTATGCTTATCAAGGTCATCGGAAGATGGACTATCATACTTTCCTTGACTAGCACATCGTAAAAGGCCAATGGCAGCTAATTGCACAGGACGCTCAACCGATACTGGTGTCAACACATTCTTAAAAAAGAGTGTGGTATTCTGCTCACAATTCTCGATGGTGGTAAAAATCTTCTGACGTAATGCTGGAGTGAAGTTATACAAGCAAGCAATCAAAGCGCGGGCCATGTTTCCGTTTTTGGTAAACAGAGATTCGGGCAAGTGTTGTTTGAAGTTTGCGGGCAACTTCTTCCAGAAAGCCAAGTCATAGGACACCATCTCAATGTCATCATCACTCAAGTCAATGTCGGAATAATCGTCATCCGATTCCTGATCTTCATCATCGGAAATGCAGATGGGAGACCGCGGATCGGTCATCTTCTTTTGCGTCGCCGGAGGTTCCACGACGCTGCCATGCATGCCCTGTATGGCAGGTGGACCATTGGCTATGTTATCAGTATATTTTTCAGACTTTCCTATGATTGGTATCAAGGGCTGATCATCTTCGGATAAGAAGTCATTGTCAATATCCATCAAAATATCTTCTTCCGGTTCTGATTCTACTGGTGGAGGCGCTGCGGTTGGTGGAGAGACTGTAGTTGGTGGAGGGTGTATAGTTGGTGGGGAGGCTTCAGTTGGTGGGGAGGCTTCAGTTGGTGGGGAGGCTTCAGTTGGTGGAGGGGCTTTAGTTGGGGGATCCACGGGTTGATCGAGTTGCTCAGTTTCCTGTGCCTCAATTCGAGACGTATTCTCGGGACTGGCAACAACAGTGTCGATTTGAGGGACCGGTAACACGGAGGGTTTGGGTGAGGTGAGCTTAGGGGCGGGTATAGATGGCGCCTCATCTTCAACGATAAAGCTACCTAATGAGTCGGTATCACTGAGCACTTCACCGTCACTATCAGACGGGATATAATCGGACACAACACGCCGGTTCTTGGTTGGTTGCTTGGGCGCTCGTTTGACGGATTGCTTCGCGGGCCTGGGTCCATTGAGTAGGTCAATAAGCCACTTATTCTTTTCACGTTCAACAACCGTCATCTCTAGAGAACTTGTTTGATGCCACACCTGATCCCGCGATGTCCAGTTACTCATGAGGATTTGGTTGCGGATGGAATCTATTCTGGTGTTAAGATGATGAGCGGTTTTTGAAGCATGGCCAAGTCTTTGTCCAATAAGATGTTGACTCCGGCCCGAGTTCCATGTATCGAGTGCTCTAGCCTTCATCCGTGGCAGATAGTTAGAAGTGAAAATATGCTGGTAGTACGCTATTCTTTCATCAATGATGGCGTTGATTTCTTCTTTCGACAGATGTTTTGCATCTTGTATCTCCATCTCATCTGGTGCATCTTGTTGATCTGAGTCGTCGTCACTATTCTCGTGAGGGCCTGAGTTATCTATGATAGAGCCGTCCTCGTCGCTATCAAGGAGGTTCTTCCTTATATCTGCAACTTTGGCATGACCATGAAGTACGGAAAGTACTGCCTTATACGCCTTATGCGCCCGAGATCGAGTATTCTGTTGTGTAGAAACTCTGTAAAATGTGTCTCCCCCGGAAGATTCCGAGTCATCACTGTCTGGAAACCGATTGCGTAGGCTGAATGTACCTACACCCAAGTACGAATCACACAGCTTTGCATCAGAATTAACAGGTGCTTCATCAGCATTCGAAACAAGTGTTGGCATGACTCTACGCTTTTTCCGAGGATTGTTTGCGGCATTTTTAACGGCGGTGGTCGATGGCGATTCAGGTTGCACTTCATTTTCAGACTGTGGGGGTATGGAGTCCTCGATTTGTAGTGGCTGCTTCTGTGGCCTTGGCAGTGGTGTGGCTGAGGGAAAGACTCGCGGTGTCAAACTCTGAAGTGGAGTTGAAGAGATGAGAGAGCTCGTATCTGATGGTGCTGATAGTTGATGGACTCTTTGAACGGCGAGGCTATTTGCCTGTGCATTTGGGGTATTCATGATAGATGATTGCCCGGCTCCAGGTCTACTTCTTAGCCCGGCAGTACGGGTGATTTTCCATGAATGATATGCATGACTTCGTTGCTGTAAGAACTCCAAGGCATCGAGAAGCCAAAAGCGATGGTCAGGCAACACTATAGCTAAATCATTGAATAAATCCGGATATGTGTTGTGACGAATATCGCCCCATGTCAAGAACAATCTTCCGTTGATTCTCAGGCGTTGGAAGGCCTGAAGAAGGATTTCAGCATCAGGAAGATCGACGCCGCTGGGAAACCATAACTCTTCCGGGTCGTATAATGCATACGCGAGTGCATAACTATCCCAGTGAAATGGATCGTCCCCTGACATTCTCTTGCACAAAAAAGCTTCCTAATTTCCATGTATTAGTATTGTAGGTCATAGATGTGAATATCAAAGGATATCCGGTGCTTATAGTGCCAGGTC
This sequence comes from Davidsoniella neocaledoniae, assembly GCA_009806295.1. Classification (NCBI taxonomy): domain Eukaryota; kingdom Fungi; phylum Ascomycota; class Sordariomycetes; order Microascales; family Ceratocystidaceae; genus Davidsoniella; species Davidsoniella neocaledoniae. The sequence goes on from RHDR01000318.1 coordinate 29,435, forward strand.
TAGCTCTAGTAGTGACGGCAATATGATAGCAAAACTCAGAATGTGTTTAGGTAATGATATACAGTCCCAGTTGGTACCAAGCACCGTGTACACAGAAACAAATCACAATAGTGATGATGCCTATGTGAAAGTGAAGAGAGGGTAGTATATATATGTATGTGTATGTATATGCATTCCAACTTACAGCTTTTTGGGGTGTTCTTGAAAAAACTGATACTTGATGTTGATCTTTGAGTTGGCAATAATTGATAGCCAACAATATGGCAAGGGACAGAAGATCAACTAGTGGTGACTATCGGTGGCAAGGTGGTACGACGAAGTAGCTATTGGGATAGCTCCATTGGTCGCTATACCAAGCGCGGTTGGCTGTCAATTAACGCGAAACAAGGGCGGAATGGGTCTGTTCACATGAGCAACGGCACCGGGACTCGAAAAATTGCAGCACCTAGTCCCGAAGAGAGAAGTTGATGTTTATGTTGAGCTAGAAGTCTCAGTGTTGAAAGCAAAACGAGTGACCTAAGTAGTCAGTTTTATAGTCGCTCTTCTGAGAAAAGAATAGGTGAAAAGGGTATCAATCAACACTAAGTCGGTTGTTCGCCTTTATTTTCGTCGCGATCGATGTGGGTGGAATGATTTCGTTTTCGATTGTATCAAACAAGTTAGCTTGAAGATGTAAACACCAAAGTAGATAATAAGATTGGAGCGAAAGATTTCCGTCTATATTACAACCCTATGCATCAAACTAGGCAGCTCAGTCTTATGAGAAGCGCATCTCAAATAAGAAACTATGATTTGCTAACTTTTGCAGACATCAAGACGGTCGAATGTAATTGCAACTAGTAATGACATAAAACGCGATGCGATCGTAATTGTCTATTTTGAAAACTTTAGGCGGCATTTTAGTTTAGCCGGTATTAACCCGACCATAGCTTGGAAGTCGACCCTGTTACACACAGTAAAGAAGCATGTCATAGAGAATTCATGCCACTACAGATGTAAACTCAATTCATATGAAAACATAGTTATGGATATGTATATTATGTAAAGCATATTTCATGGAGGAAAAAAAGGTCATAAATAAACATAATGCCATCTCACCAATGAGCGGCTTTCTAATCAATCCCACTAATGCCCAAGGTTGTAGTTACTCCCTAACCAGACAAGGAACAAGTCGTCTAGCTGCATACTACAACTAGTTGCCAAACATGAATTCTAGAAAACAACATCCCAAGATTACGGGAAAGACAGATACAACTACATACAGACGATCTGAGCACTCGAAGTGGATTTCCAGCGCTGTGGTTCTACATAGTTGTTCTCGGATTAATTTCATCATTTTGAGAAGGGTTACTTCAGTTATCAAACCCGGGTGTAAACAAAGCGCACAGCAATCCGAGTAATGCAGAGTCGCTTGCAGGCTCAAGGTAGCACTGCTAGCATGTCCTCCTCGTATAAGAAGGGGCGGGAAGAGATTTGTCAGTGATTAAACTACATTTCGTGTTGTGGAAAGTTTTTATATTTTTATAATTTTATATTGATTTCTTATTGGTTTGATATAACGGAATAATGTTGATTCTAGACTTTTGGATCGTGTAAGAAAATCCACCGTATTAAATAAAAGAAAAATCAAAACGTACAAATGTGAACTCCGTATTGATAGCTCTAAGAACCCACAAGATAATAGGGAGAAGAATATAGGCTCTAGAATTGGTCGTAAATTGTATGCGTAAGGGTATCAGACACGCTGAGCCGAAAAAAAAAAGGCAAAATAAACAATAAAAAAACAAATCCGATGCGGGTCTTGTGGCGTATTTTCACCAATCCAAGTGGGAAATGGTAAAATACATAGTACAGCATCTATTCTCTGTCGTGTAAGGGTGGGTCCAAAACAACGCTAAGAGGTAACTTTTTGCTCTCGACATGTACCTTTTCTTGCACCCCCTAGTTTCTTCGGCGTCGTAATAGTAACATTTTGGGGGAGTGCAAAAAGGTACATAATGCGCGGACAGTTACTTATAGGCGTCATTTCGGATCTGAATCCCACGACAAACTTTACCCTCTAGGCCATGTAAGCCCGTGTCGTAAATAGTAGAAAAATAATGATAATATCGATCAGCGGCAGAGAACATCGATTCTCTGTGTTGGCCATCTAACTTCATGATACGAAACTTTTGGTCGTATTGTTTGGATGCTTTAATAGTGATGTGTTGTTGTGCAAAAGTTTCTGCACATGCCGTGCGCTGAATTACAGGCATTATTGTCGGTGTCGTGCTGGATTACAGGGCGTGCTATGCTAAATCAGGGCGCTGTAATAGTGACGTCGCGATGAAATCAGGACTTCGATGCAAATCGAAAGCATATGTAGCCCAGTTCCTGCACTAGCTTATCCCAGTGCGGCAACAGATCCATGACGAGACTACAAACTGTAGCCAGCAGGGCGGTGGGTATCATGATGATGTGCCTCTTCCATAACTTGAGGAGATGGCCCGTCATCAGAAGTCTGAACTGAGCCTCTATTCTGCTTGGAGAATCTTGTTTCAGGGCGTTTGGTGTGCACGGCAGGCCACAGATCAATGGCATAGGAAAAGACGTAGAAGGAAAAGATGATGGCTAGCACCCACTCGCAAACAGCTGCCTCGTTGTACTTTTGCTGGCCGGCTAGGGCTCCGAAGGCTATGGCAATAGAGATCTCGACAACGATGAATATGAGCTTGATGTAGAACGAAATTTTGAGATAGCGATGGCCGACAAAGTCTAAAAGGCCATTGTTAGCAAATCAGAGTATTAATTGTTTTGGTTGTAGTGGTATTGGGCAATTTAGTATGTCAAGTGTTTCATGTCTAGGAACTAGGAACTAGACACTCATCTTGTTTGATGTCTGCCATGCCAATGAACGACAGACCAGCAGAGATGACACATAAGAGACAACTGAAGATGAAAAACAGCATGTGATAGGATAATGTAATGGGAGGAAACGGGTAGATAACGCACTTTTACCGAGTGCGTGATACTCCCAGCAGGCAAAGACGGCGCTGGCGATATATCCCACGATAAAAACAAATAGAGAGGCTGTATGCGTTTTTGGGTGTCTGTATGTGTCGAAGATGGACAAGCAGACAAGGCCAGCGCTACCCATCAGCGCACACAGAATGTTAAGTGACATAATGGCCTTCTCGAGAAGACTGACGTTCGGCAACAGACGGCCATTGTGCCTCAACCAACGATCGGAGATGAAGCTAAGATCTAGAAAAACGACAGTCACACAGCAGCCAGCCACAAACAGCGGCTTCAGCGTCAGCGCACCAATGTCGGATATGTACGCAATGGACTGCCCGTCGTCCATATCGACGAGGTGCTTACTGTCCTGGCGAACAGTCCAGTACAAAAGCATGGCGAGGAGCATTCCCAGCCAGGTCACCCCGGATATGACTGGGAGCATCTATATAGCCAGGCGGTGTTAGCCATGATGTTCTACTATTGTGGTCGGTATTGCAATGGGTGAAGCGATTTTGAGGCTCCGCGGCTATCAATGTCTCGATTTGTGCTTTGGGGGGGGGGTTTGGGAGGGTATATTTGTTTGGGCGCATAAACGAGAATTTGGGGGGCGAAACGTCATCGGGAGACACGGAAATTGAAGCACGCGAGCAAGAAAAACACTTGTAAAGACTAGCTCACTAGACTTATAGCGTGGCGCTACAGGTGCTTGTAGTGAGTTCAGTATAAAAAAAAAAAAAAAGACTTACCCAGTATGAGATCACGCCAAACAGCATCTCATCGCCAGTGTGTAGCTTCGGAGGCTACAACAGACTCGATAACAGGATAAGATAATATTAATGATAATGAGAGCCTGTAAGAGGCAAACAAGACTCGAAGGTTGTTGATATACAGCAACGATCTTTCACGTCGACTTAGCAAAGCAGAGGGATAAGCAAAAATAAAAATAAAAATGCAGAACAAAAGAGAGAGGAAACTTGAGACTAGGACAGGCTCAAAAGTTTATAATGTTTCGTCGAGGGGCGACTGAGATGGCGGCGGGTACGTTACGGTCCTAAAGTCCGCGCAGACCTGGTTTGGCTTGCTCGCTCGGCCCCATGAAGAAGCTCTAAGCTCCATAACTAACAAGAGCCTACATAGAGATACAGTATAACATTATAAAGCAAAAAGGCAGAGCTTCCTTGGAACAAGCTTGGCTTTCGTGCTTAGCTACTGGCTAGTATGATTTAATTGGATTTTATCTATTTTTCGTGTCGTTGTCGGAATCCGAATGTATCAATTATACTGAGACGTACATCACCTTATCCGGCTCATTGACTGGTTTTTTTCTTCTTCTACATTGTTCGAATTGTTCATTGCAACCTCATATTCTACATTCATAACAATTTATGGGACATTGGGCCATCCTAAATGTCTACCAACTACCGATCATGTGTTGCTGCTACTGCTACTAATCAAGCATATGACGTTTATCTTGTTTTCCATCTCCTGCCTAAAGTCTTGGCCTAGCCATCTGACCAAAGAAACTCATGGGTTTACATATAGAATTTGTTAATCCCGACATTAGACGGCGTGGGAATAATCAAAGTTCGGGTTCCTACTAGCCGCTACCACTGCATATCACGAACTAGGAAAGCCCCCCTCTCCCTTCTCTCCCCTTGATCGCAAATCTCAACTTGACCTCATAGCCCGAAAGATAAACAAGCATTTTTGTGCTATGCTCGCCTTGTCCCTCGACAGGCCTGCGCTTGCGTGTATTCTTATTCCTTTCTCTCCTCGGGTACAGCTTCGACTGCCCTTGAGACACTGCTTCTACTCTTTTTTTCAAACTGACTGTTTCTGCGGGACTAATAGTTTAAAGAATTTCTTGTTTAGTCACAGATGTTTACGCGGCTCAGGCTATGGTTGCCAATATATGTTATGTATTTCTACCTGTGGTTCGTGCTCTAATTACTTAGTATACATACATATAAGGGCTTAAAGGGCTCTCTTGTCATCCATGTGGAACGAGCTTCCAGCTTAAGAAAATGTCACCGAGGCCATCGCTTTTATTACGACATTCCTAGTTCTTATATCCATGGAATATAAACTTTTATGCAACCGGAAATAAAGGGGACTTTGTACTTCAGCACAAATAGCAGGGCGTCTCTAAAAAAGGTACTTGGTCCACAAAAGACTAAGTACTCCTCACTTGTCTTCAGAAGCAGCCAGCTGGCAAAGTACATTTCTTTTTCATTAATCTCATGGAGCTATAGAGCTATGAAGATGTATGAATACACACATACAAATGAGCGAATTTTAAGCTAAAAACATAATTTGCAAATGCTAAAGCTTCCTGTTTAATCGCCTATAACAACATACATGTGTATACCA
>RHDR01000319.1:0-34822 GCA_009806295.1 Davidsoniella neocaledoniae
CGAAGCTACCATCTGCTGGATAATGGCTGAACGCCTCTAAGTCAGAATCCATGCCAGAAAGCGACGATACTCCCGCACGTTTAGATGGACAAGAATAGGCTCCGGCTTTGTGTCTTAGCAGGCGAACTACAGTTTATCGTAAACATTGACTGAAGATTTCAGAGCTAAATTAATGATTATCTACGGGAGATGTCTGTTCTTACTTATATCCAGACCCTATAAGTCCAATATATGTTCATTCTAGGTTCTCAGGCTTTGTACTAAGGTCTAGCCAGCAATACTTTCTCTTCCGTTGGTTGCTTTTGCTATCTCGAAAATCCGTGGAGATATTCACCGAAATTTTCACCATCATGACCAACTCAGTGATTCTTTGAGGCTCATTCGGGATGAGTTGGCTAATTAGTGACTGCATAATCTTTGCAAAAATGGGAAAATATTTTCATAGGAAGTTATGTTATATAAGGCCGGCAGAAACAAAAGGCGGTGTAAAATTATATCCCAAATAGGTCGTGAAATGTATAAGAAGTATAGAGTGACTCTTTTTGGGTTTAGCTTTATGTTAGAAAGGGTTAGTTGTTCATTAACCCATCCTTTTCCCCTTCGTTTTGTCGTCGTGTTAAACAGTCTCCAAAAAGATGAATCTGTCTCATATATGCACCTGTACCAATATTTGGTGTGTTACCAATTCATTTACTTGATTACTTAAGTCGGGTAAACTAAAACTCCGATGCTATTATCCTCAATAAAGGAAGACTTTGAAGTAATAGCGGGCACTATGGCCCACAGTAATATCGTATCTGTATACATTAGTACTTGATTGACAAACTTCTATATTGCTTCTATGCTTGCTTCCATCACAAGTTCTATGGTAAGCAATAGTAAATTCAATAGAGATCATGCACAAGTATATGTACACCGTTAGCCTATAGCATGACAGCTTTAAGAAGCCAAGAATAGCTTAGTCACCATTCCATGCAACTTTTATAGTTCCTATCTACATGTAATTAAATGTATGTACAATGTGATAGGATTAGAACTATCAACTATTAGGGTTTATAGGGTTAGACGATCCCTTGAGAGTAAGAGAGCTAGGGAGAGTTGCAAGGAATAGGGGTTTACATAGGGGGCCTGAGAGAGTATGTATATTATAGTCCATTACTTCTACGTTCACTTTTACCTCATGGGTAATTTTCAATAGAACCTCTTTATCGAACATTACGACCTCCAGTGATTAGGCATAAAAAAGTGTAGCATCATAGGGGAAGATCGCTTGACTAAGCATAATACCACTAAACTATGTACATGTACATCTAGAAAACCACTGCAAGACACGCCAGCACTCCTTAGTACATGGTGATATTAACTATACAGATACATGCTCATCGTGTCTCTTACTCACATATCACTGCTTGTTTGCTTATTGCTATAATGCAGGTAAGCTGGCAAAGCAAACACTTGGCGCTAGAATCATAGCAACTTTGCGGCCTGGCCAAGCCTGGTAGTGTGACTTTTTGTAGCACTGGGTTTCCTTGAATATATGTATAGAGAGGGAGAAGAGCCGGATAAATGAATAAGAGGGATTCAGAAAGACGTGAGATAAGGGCATTGTTTACATGTGGTAGGATCTCCCACTTCACGATTATATTTGCCTTGCCGAGTGAACGGGCGTGCCGCGTATGAAACCCGAGTCCCATATATTCGTCGTCTTGTCTCCTACAATGATGCAAATCGTTATGGGTGTAGATAAGAATGATCTTACATGTAGAAGGGAAGAGTCGATTCTATTCTAGATTACCTCATGTATATATAGAAGCCAAAAAAAACAAAGGACAACTATGAAAATATAGGAGCATTTGTTAGCTATCTCATATATCATGGAATTTTAAGATTTTGAGAATGAATATGTACTAGGTGCTTATTCTCGTTGATATCCAACCTCAGTTTGAGTTTTGATTAGTTTCTCAATAATGCGACTTGATTGCGGGCGCTAGTGAGTGATATTATTTCTCGATCGATTCTACATGTATAGTGTTATTTCTGTGCGTTCCTTGTCTTAGACAACGTGGAGGATCCCGCTGTTGACAGATTCTGGGCTGGACGCCCGCTGGAAAGAGTTTTACCTTGGGATAGCTACATACCAAATAGTACCCATGCCTTTAGCTTTTAGGGGATTTCTAGGCAGTCGATCGTTACAAAAAGCTTTTGTCGGTTTGCTTTCGGTGAATAGCCAAAGTCGGCTGATACTTCATATGCCTTGGATATCTCAGTTTTGTAGTAATAGCAAAAGGTTTCCTGGTCAGTGCAGAGGCATATGCCGATTATTCATTTCTATGAAGGTAGATACATGACTATGAAGCTAGGAATTTCCAATCACATTTATTGCCAAAGATGTCAAGGCAAGGCTGACATGATGCTGTTTTCACGGAGCCGAATATTTCGGTATAGTGTAAAGTTAATGGGCTAATTAGCTACCAGATGATCGACTATACATAATTCATATAATATATACATCTTACGTGATTGATACAATCATGAAGGTTATGCATGGCCTTTGAAGCCAAAGAAGAAACGAAAGTCTGTATTACATTCTTCTTCGTTCTTTCCTTCCCTCAGCTACAACTGACAAACAATGGACACAATGGTATTGTGTCATAGGGTAACTTCCATTTTCTTGTCTAATCATAGCAAAAGAAGAATGGTATTGTTCAATAACCCGCAATTGCCTCATTTCCACGTGGAGGAAAACCTACATGTAGTATGAATGAACCTATATCAACCGTCAGGGTTCCTTTAAATTACCAAAAGAAATATTGACTTAAAAAAGTCATACGATTGTAGATATAGCGCTTTCTTTTTTCTTTATTCCAATTTCCGAGGCGCAGTGTTATTCTCTCATTGAAGAAGATGAACCTTTTGTTTTACCGTGAAGAAGTTCACATAATCGTAACTCTGAGTGGTATCTGACTTCCAACTCAATTTACAGTTGTTCTTGTTTGAATAGTGTAACTCTACTCCATGTTGTTGTTAGCCAAAGAGACGAATTGGTTCAGTTTCTTGAGCGGCCGAGTTATGACTCGGCATATAAAAACTCGGCCTCGATCCAAGGTCTCAGACAGCAGCTTATGATTCCTTTCCTCCTCCCTCTTGGCGACGTTGCAATAGATAACCAACAGGTATCGTATTAGTATAGGTATCGACACTAGTAAATAGTATTTTTTTTTACCTCTCCTAGTACTCGTGCCACGCCCCACACCATGAGGTGCTAACCAGCAAGTCTGCAGTACATGAGTTGGCCACTAACCTGGTGCCCGGTGCCTTGATGAACGATGACTTCACTGACTGGAAGATACTAACATCAGCTTTTTTAAGCATTGAACTCATGAATGGAAGGCCAATTTTGGTATAAATATCAAGATAGATTACAAAAGAAGACTCCTGCCCAGGAGAAAAATATTTCTATGGCCAACACGTTGTTGACATGTTGTTGAAGATAATTTGGCCTTTTCGAAGTGGTGATGAAGAACAACCCCAGGAATATCTACCATAGATGCAACAGTTGCAACTAGAACTTTGGGTTTCCGAAATAATATGCTACTGCTTTCTTAATGGCTGCAGCGCGGGAAACACGCGATGAATTTCTATTTTGTGGTAATTGTTGAAGATATTGTGAAAAGAAGAATAAAGGCTAAATAGCATGACGAGAAAATGGCCAACTCATGTATGGTGTGGGGCGTGGCACGAGTAGTTTGTAAGGAAAAACTGGACCATATAGTGATTGGATTTACATATAAGACCGGATTATCGTTACCTTTTTGCTACCAGGGCTGCGTGGCCGTGAGATAACGGCAAAGTCATAGACAGCTGCAGCGCATTACTCGTTTATACGCACGGCGACGAGAGATCAAAGCTATAGTAGCACTGTAGATGCATATCTATAGGGTATAGCCACACGCCTTTCCGTATATATGAGCTGAGCCTGTAATGTATTTCCATTGCGTGCTGTCGAGTACGCCGCAAACACGTTGTATGGGAAGGTAAAAAGATACCTGCCTAGAAAAATAGTACTTGTCTCCCTCGCCAGCCGGAGACAACTCCTGATATCTATTAGCTGCCGGTGGGCACAGACTTTATAGCATATTAGAGTCACACACTGCTTCACCTAAGTATCTTATAGTCTTCTCAAGAGTTGTACTGGGCTGTTTCTGACGCAAACATCATGAATTACCCCGATGGAGAGAAGATATAATTATTACGACTTGTTTACATACATGTATCTTAGAGGAAGAGGAGAATACTCCTTAATATAGCTCACACGTAGACTATTATTTGCGTCTGAAGGCTGTAACATCGGGTCTTTTATTTCATTACATGTCTCGCCATCGACTTTGTGAAGTATCGTAGAATATACTGCTAGTAGTTGATGTTACTCAGCTGGCTCTGCATTTGGGCCTTTACGCTGTTTATGATATTCATAACTTCATGATGTGTTTTGTTTTCCATCCTGTGTTTGAAGTTGCATGCGAAGAGGCAAATATATCGGGCATTGAGCACGAGATCTTATGCCTATATAGACGGGGTTCGTTTCAATGCTGGCGTGGTAGATTGCCGGTGTTTCAGTAGCGTCGAGATGCATATCTGAGCTAAGTAAAATATCGATATCAGTATAGCAGCACGTAAAGAGCATCTGCTTTTGTATATATGCTTATATATTGATGCATAGAAGATAGGCAGTGACTACTTCCAGTAAGAGTTTTGACCGGCTATCACTGAATCTGGAACTTGCCCTCGTAATGTGAAGGTGGTATACGAGATTATCAGATATGACCTGTCTCACCATGATGATGAGCGATCCTCTGAATGATCCTATACTTTGCACAAACATCAATAATCATGTGTACAGACATTACCAAATCAAAAAATCCATAGATATATTGGGTAGTTGTCTTGATACAAGCAACTTGATTGCCTATTGTGGCGATATTATTGTTGTTGCCCTTAACTGCCAGCCCAAGTATCAGCCTTGGCATCGTTCAACTTGCTATAGCTTCTCCAGATCTTGGGCGCAAGCACAAGCACCTCCCCCTCATAGACAATTAGTTGTATATGTATGTATATACATTATTACTATTACTACAACTTGCCCCTTCTATAATGCTACCTCAGTGTTCAGCCCGCGCTTATTTCAGAAATATAACAGTAACAGCATGTAAAATGAGAAAAGATATACAATTCAAGGTTGCCCGGCTAGACTAGGGCGGCGGATGAGGTCAGATCAGCCAGGTTGGCCCAGGCCTATGCATAAGAAAGAAGAGATAACCCCAGGTTACAGTGCTTCTAGCTCTTTTCTTTCTTTTTTTTTTCATTAAAAGTTGCGCAAGAAGAGAAGAGGAATAGGAAAGCGACTCTCACTAAGACATACGTATATATATATATATACATATAATGTTTTTCTTTTTACAATATATCTGGATTCATACATATATTTTTTTTCTATGAGAAGACTCGTTGTCACCTCTTGTATCTTGTCTCCATCCAAATCTATGATTCGAGATCTAGACTCATACATTAGAATCTCCAAGTTGTCACAGCCTTGCTTTTAGGTTATTTGATACGATCCTCAATGTTCTGTACCACAGAGTTGCGCTATGGGGAAATAAGAGAAACAAGAACAGAAAGCGACATAGTATATCTGACTCAATTATCAGAGGTACAGATATGTAATAGCGGATACGTGATCTATTAGCCCATATTGTGCATACTGTATGCATATAATCTCATATAGTACATGCAACTTCATATAATATATGTACATGTGTATTTACCTGCAGCTAACATCCTAGTAAGGCCATCGCTTACAGCGGCCGTGGAAAAAAAAAGAAAGTGGAAGGAGGAATGCAGGAAAGCGAAGAAGGGTAGAATCCAAGGTTACGAATACACATAGTATCTATATCTTGGTTCTTCGGTGCAATACTTGATAATATGTTGCTCAAATAAAAAAAGAAGGCAAAGTAGCAAGAAAACATCGAAATCAGGCACGGGCATTTCACAACGTTGTTGCGATCTTCACATGGGAACAAGGTCAAGGTTGAGTAGATGGCTAAAGAAAGGGGGCGTGTGAAACTTGTACTTGTACTATTCGTTATGGACCCTCTGGAAGGTAGGTAGAAGGGGGGGGGTCTCTTAAGGTCTAGGTTTAGCAAACGGCACATAGAACCAATATGCTTCTTCTTTTATTGCGTTGTAGTTCTCGTAAAGTGACCAATCAAAGGCCGAAGAAAGTCAATCATAACATGAAAACAAGGTCATAGACGATTTTCACTTGGCCTTGGCTTTAGAAACCGAGGGACAACTGCCATTTCGCAGCTTGCGAAGCCTAGAACAAAAATCTCTTGTGTTCTCTGTTTATGTGGTGCATAGATGGCTTCTTACTATGGACATACTTTGATTTTTACTACCGGAATAGACTGAGCCTTGGCCAAAGGTTGGCTCCACAGGCCTATCTCTAGAACCTATAGTTATAATGTTACCTGTAATATTGCGTCAGCAGGTCGAGAAGAAGCTTTGGAAATTGGTATGTTCGAACTTGCACATTGCAAACGCTAGTCACACCACACCTTTGTAAATATAGAAGAAAGGAAGAAAATAGTACTTGGTGTCTGGCACTCTTTCAAAAAAGGCTTTATATTGCGAATCCGGGCGCAACGCTATGGGACGCCATTTAAAGCTGGTAAGTGGCAGTCTTCTGTGCCTCTCTTCTTTACTGTTTCTTCACTGTAAGAGTACTTGCGATATAGAAAAGAACAAGCTCAACTTTGGCTTCGGGGTTGCGAACTAGGACCTGAATCTAGGTCTAGAGACACACCCTAGTAAGAGAGATCTTACCATGTATCTGTAGTCATTGTTTCCGTCCATTGAAATATATGCTGCGCCCTTTAAGACGATTATGACAGCAGGAGTTTGGATCTGTTGACCGTGCAAATATTGGAATCTAGAGTTGAAGATACGAAGAGTGCAGAAAATAACACTACATGTAGACAAGAAGAAGCAGCCGACATGACAACACAATTTGCGAAGAGAGGAATCCGACTGGTCAGATTTTGTCATCACAGACTTTAGAATATCAAAGAGACGGGCTGGGTTGAGTGCCAGCCGAGTCTATAATGTGCCCTCAGCTTAGCGGAAGCCCCATGAAAGGATCATGGACCCCTTCTCCCGCTCTAAACTTGGCCACTGGAGTTATTTCGCCCGGCTTTGCGGGCTGGGAAGATAAATAGATAGAATATCATAAAAAAAAAAGGAAAAAAAAAGATAATTTCCTATATTGGATTGTGAAGGTCTGGCATATAGCAACATAACGAATGAATAAAAACCAGACAGCTAGAATATCAGCAAGAGAAAGAATTGAGACTCTTGACACCCCTCCGTCTGTGGAGACATATGGAAAAACTATATACACTGACCCCGTGGCCGTACATACATAAAACCGAAAAGGGTGACTACATGTACAACCACTTTGTACTTATTCCGTTCTGCGGGCCATGGGCAATGATTCATGTACATACAATACAAAACCAACTTAAGCGCAGTGGATTGTAAGCCCGCAGATGTAAGGGCCGCCCTCAAAGTCGGGGTGAGGTGAGTAGGCGGCACTTAGCGTACATACATCTCATGATCCGGGTATTTGCCTTTTGGCTTCCTACGACTACATAACCCACATATGTAGACATGACCGGTAGAGGGTACAAGGAGACAACAAGCGGATCATGATGCCAGGCCAGGCCTGCTCCATAACGGAGTAACTCGTCTAGACGCACAGAGCAGAAAAGGAATTCAAGCGACCAAATAATAAGGAGCAAAGAAGCCTTCAAGTACTGATTTACATATGATCAGAACGGCACCGGAACCATATTGATCCGTACTGGGCAGAGGCATCCATAGCTTTCTTCTGCTCATAACTCTTTCTGGATACTCGACTGAAATGAACGCCATGGAAAATCCGAGAAGGAAAACCTGAAAGGAATCTTTCTAGATGTGATCATTATGCAACTGTCTAAAATCAAAATCCTAGCCGGCTAGGCCATTCTTTGTCTTGTCGAATCAGGCACTTTCTATTGAAGATCACTGTCTATTTCCTTTCTGTTCTACAGTTTCCTTTTTTTGTCCTCCTCCCTAACAAACTACTCTTGTATCGACCGGCGGAGTTTCTGAATATAGAGTTTCTTTCTATACTTCTTACTCTCCACCTAGAGAGAGGAAGAATTGGCATTTTGCTGGATAATTGCGAGACTAAATGTAAAACCTGTCTCTTCTTTCTTTCAGTAATATTATCTGCAAATGCAATATACCCTGATACGAAGCCGCCTATTACCGATCGTAACGCTACGTTTCCAGCCTTTTTTTTTTTTTTTTTTTTTTTTTTGCCAACGGCTCAATCAGGTTGCTCTACTCGGCCTTACTACGTCAAACTATAGTAGATGCAAAACAGGGCACTATTATAATGGTCACCATACACATAGATCCTACTGTAATTGGACGGCGCACCTATTTCGACGAGTCCTGTTTAGCCCCCAATACACCCATAGTGGTGGTGTATCTGATGTTTGTATATGTAGTTGTAGTAGGCAGCGGATGGGAAAAGCCAGTCACGGACGAGATTAGCTCATGCTTGTATTGCTTACTGAATGTACAACAATGATGGTGATATAATACGTGTACATATTCACTGTAAGCTTGTGAGGTTACGTTCGTGATATCATCGTCAGTTCCAGCCGGATTCTTAATATCCGCCCTGGTTCCTCTCCCACAAGAGAGAAAAAGAGGTGTCATGCAAGCGGACATACTCTTAGTGCCGTATATCCATATAGATACATATAATTTCACATATAGTTAGCTTGGTATTGGTGGAGCAGACATATCACTTCCTATAAAGATCTCCGGAGTCGTAACAGCCAGGTCACAGTGGTCTTGCCAACGCAACGTTGAGAAACGCCAAGGTAGTAGAGCAGTAAAGGCCAGAACAGAAGAATGCGCCCCCCCCACCTCCATAAATCGCCGTTTTCCGGCAGCGCGAGAAAGGAAAGAAATAAAGAAACTCACTAAACAAGGGCGGTTGTATCGTATGCTCTGCTTCGTTCTTCGGCAATACAATTCCTGGCATTGTGACTCCCACCCGTTTAATTCCATGCTCCCATCACGCTTCCACCCAGAATAGCCCTCGTGTTTCGTGCCAACTCCCGCTTTTCTACTTCTTGTGTCCAGTCTTTGATCAGTTTCCTGTCTAGTGTCTATGGAGACGAAACTGGACCTCCATCTTCTCGTGCTCTTTCTGGTGCTTTCTCCTCTTTGAATGTGTCCCTTCTCCAGACTCCCGGGTCTTGGTTCTAGTTTTACTGCTCATTTACAGTGCTAATTGGATATTATTGTGGTGAAACTAGCCCATACCCGATCATTGAAGCATACATATTGCTTGAGTCTCGAATCATTTCGTCCATTTGCTGATGAAAAAAGCTGACAACTAAATACAAGACAAAACAGTGCTAATGATGTATGTCCTTTGAGCGCTATTGTGATCATGTTATCTCGGAATATAGGAAAAATCAAACCTTCGGCGTTAGACCCGGTTGGCCTAAAGTCACATCCGCTTTTGTAAGAATCATATGTAACCACTACCGTTGATAAGCCAGACTTGATCTGCCCGAAGTAAAGCCACGTACCTACTTATTGTAGAGAAGTACACATAGAATACTGAGACTGCTACGGCCCACTAGAACTTGGAATCAACGAAATCATGCTAAATCATTGAATCATGGCTGTGATACGAGAAGGCGAATTGATATAGACTTATAGGAGCAGTACCAAGTTCCATCACTTACCGCTATACCCGTAGTTTTATGGTACATGAGGAGTAATGGAGACACATTGATTCTCTTGGAACCTCCCTTCCCCCAACACAAATTCTACTTGAAACTTCCAATGTCTTGCTGGATTTCTGTTGTTGGCTCATGCCTGGAAGTTGGCCATCAAGTAACAAGTACATATGTATATCTTGTGGATACGCGGCAGCTAAAAAATCTCAAATCTCCTACCCAACGCAACATGGAACTCTCCATCTAGATGCAACAATAAGCCGCTACACACCAGAATTAGATATCATAGAATCCTCACATACTGGAACTATGTGATCTCTCCGGAAAATACGTAATAAAGCCTTGCTTCCCTGTTCTCTTCGGTCCTGCCGAGGATATATGTACGGGCTACGGTACAAAACAAAGTCCTATATTCTACCCTCACTCCTATGGACTGAATAAACGGACGTATGCTTCGGATGCGTGGAGCCGGTTAATGTCGAATAAAAGGGCCTCTTTATTTTCTGAGCTTGGTCTTTCAATGTTAGAGTTACTTAGCAGTTGTGCTAACTAAATACTGCTGCTTCTCCTTCCAACCCCTCCCCTTCAAGTTCGCTTATTGCCGCGCAAGTCCAGCGCTTTTGGTTTTTTAACATTTACAATGGGTTTGTGAACGAGGTTTCTCATACAGTTTCTGATGCTATCTCAAGGCGCAGCAAAGTACTGCAGTAGAATATGACTGGGTATGTAGAAATCCCGTTCCATTGGATTGGCACTGCTAGGCCAACAAAAGACAAGACTAACTATAGTGTGACACACCAGCGAAGTCTGACAATAGTAAGATCCAAAGCTGACAAATGCCCTATCACATTCTTGTATGTATGTGCATACATACATACGTACATATAGATAAATGGTGCTATACCGGGAATATAGTGGCGTTATATCCTTACCAAATGCTCATCGATAGGGTAAATCACCATACCCATCGAATGTACTTTGGCTTATAACAGGGAGCAAAAGACTATCTTTTTTGTGTTTTTTTCTTTATTCTTATAGATATATTAATTTCTACTGTAGACTGAGGTCAAGTTCTGGGATAGCGGCTCCACATCAAATAGTAAAGTACGCTACAATGTTGAGGATGACATCCCAGCCCACTATCACATATCTTGTCGTTCTTTGGGAATATGAATTCACTAGCGCGAATGCACGCACATAATTGTAAGCTGACATACATGTATGTTTTCTCCGTCTTAGTATGTACCCGTTGTCTTAGTACCGTACACACTCGGGTATCAACTTGGATCCTCCATCTTTGTGCTCTTTGTGTACGCCGTCCTCTGATGGGCGTGTGCATAAATATTGATCTTCCCAGCTACTTGTTGTTGTCTTCATGGCAATGTTGACTAGACTAAGGCGAGCAGTAAACGTCGTGTATGTATCGTGAAGTGTGACTGGACGACTAGTTCCTTACTAGTAGACACATAAGTCAGCCCCCGTTTTCAAGCTGCTCCAATTAGTCTATTCTCGGCGTACTATGTGCCTATGAAAACCCACGGTCAAAGTACACAGCATACTGTAACCGAGAGAGCTAGTTCACTTATCCCGTCCCTCCTTTATTGCCCAGATGTTTGCTAATCTGAATATCTCACTTGTCTAAGTCCGATGGGGCAGCGTTGATTTGCATACAGATACATACAGATACATACAGATATGTAAGTATTTGTGAAAAAGATATCACTCATTTGTGGATGTTGTCAAGCATGTGAGCAAGAATGGGAAAAGATATAGCCTTTCAATATAGAGTCTGCATACATGACAAATGGTGTAGTGACATTGTGTACACGACGGTTCGTTGTCACAATCTTGCTGAGATGACAACGGGATAGAGAGCGAGAAGCGAGATATGACTGGTACGCCTATTATATTCTTCTCCATATCATCATACAGAGCCACCCGGTGATGTCGATAGTGCCGTGGTGTCTACATCCATTCAAACAAAGGTATCTCCATCTTGCCTCGTTTGTTATAGTACATTTCCTTCGGAACATTGACACGAGAGAAGTCCTAACCATTCACATGCCTTCCTTCTGTGCTAAACGAATATCCCGTGTCCGTAGCAGCACCATATTACTAGGCCCCTCACACCCATGATAATCGTCTTCTTGAATGGGCAGCTAAGTCAAATATCTAATTCGCCGATGACTACTACTTGCCGTATGGAATCAACATTTCGTGCTATACTGCAAAGACGGGGATCTTCGCAGCCCATAGCAACACTGTAGCTATGTAGAATCTACAATGCTTCCCGATGATATACAGATAGTCCATGAATTAAAGTAAAGGTAACATAAGAGATGCGGGGAATACCGGAACAAACCATGAACGATTCTCAAGCGTGATCTTGACGTCAGAGTAGAGATGTTTATTTGTCCGACTTTGCACCGTTGAGAGCTGTAGCACGACTGACACCAGCTGATGAAAGTATAGATAGAATCCCAATAGACCATGTGTGAGAGTGTATAGAATGCATATTCGGCTATGATATACGTCACGTATACCTATGAAACGAAAGGAAGGACATATTTGCACTTCTAATGACCAGCCAAAGGAACGTGGCTTTACCAACAGAACTAACACTACCCCCGACTTCTAGCATACATGTGTCCGGCGGGTTCGTTCATGGCTCAAGAGATCATGACGGGCCTAGGCTCGCGGCCTGAGAACCAACAGGACAGGACTTTCCCTCCTAGCTCAGATTACAGATACAATACGCAGGCTGATAGCTATGGCATCTAGCACTAGCCCCCCCCCCCGTGGGTTCTGACCGGAAGGCTTGTCAAACGGAAAAACAAACAGAGCGGAGGGAGTATATAAAAGAAAGAGAATAACAGGATGGATGAGGTGACTAAGACTTGTATATATTGAATCCAAGTGTTTGTCCGTCAGCCCGCACTATGCCTATGCCTATATATCTGTAGTTGTATATCTGTATTCACAGCTTTGGCGTGCATGTATGCATGTGAACGTGGGTATGGATTTACGTGAATGTCAGGGCTTCCTACATGTATCCAGCCAGCTAATACCATATCTGTCTGTACGTAGACTAATCTTTGAACCACAGTAAGACGGATACAAATGTATCATAATTTGAGATATTGTCGTCACGACGACGTTAAAACACAAGACAATGGAAACTATCTGTTAGTGTGTAGATATGTACATTTCATATGGGACATACCATGCATGCTTACCTCGAACTAGCTCATCACACTAAGTCTTTTATGGTGGCGTGCTGAGATTCATAATTTATGTGCTGTGCTTTGCTGAATCAGGCGTACCACTCCCTGTTAACGCTAGCTTACATTCGGTTGTTCTACTCGCAGATTAATCGTAATGGAGGTCTAGCAAGCGCATATAAAAGACAAAAACGGGAAGAGTTGTGTAGTCCGATATCCCACTGTTCCTCTAGAGGTATTATCTGTCAGTCTAGCCCGTGCTGATTTGGCCTCTTTTGGTTAGCATTTATTATTACCAATAATGGGAGCCAGAGATATTTATCTGTACAGAAAGTTGTAAGCATACCGGGAAAATAAAAATTTGATACGAAATGTGCTGAAAATGAGTACAAAAACACGAATTTGTTACCGAAAGAATTATGATCGGTTACTAGATGTAGCTAGCCAAACAATAAGCGCACGTATCAGATTTCTTGAGGATAACAAAAAGCAATACTTGCCATTTGAGGACGACATGCTAGTACCACAGCTGATAGTATACTGCATGGCGTCTGCATGTATCTGTATGTATCTGTATGTGTGTACGTATGTACATACAAATGCATCCTTATTTGTCAATTTGAAGCCTCTGTTCACCCGCTATAAGATGTGAGTAAAAGGGGGAATGGGAAGAAAATAATGGCGTTACACTGGCTAGACAAGAATCAGCATAAATATACATACATACAAGTCTTCATACACTTATACAAAGTAATCATAGTGTCTGCATTATTGAACGACTTCAATGCATTTAAGACAAAGATATCTATATATGTATCTGTGTAATACACGCTAGTAAACAGAGCGGCAATTTGATAAATGGCCAATTCAATGAATATGCTCAAAACATGTAAATCAATGACACTCTAGGTGTAATAGTGATAGAATAAAATCAAAATTGTTCGCTTTTTTGCTGATGTCAATAATTGTATATCTCAGCCAGCCGTGATAGTTTCTTCCAATGCAGTGAAACTCAACTCAAGACACATATAACCCAAGATAATTCCTATAAAACAGATAGTACCGGTATACAAAACAAAAAATAACTCAACTAAGAAAAAGGGAAAAAATCACAGATAGAAGAAACAAGAAGCACTCAATAGTTTGGTTTGTGCTAGCTAACTTCCATTAAGGGTTGACAGGTTGCGATGGTGGTGCGGGGCTCTCCCATAGGTGAGCACCAGCTTCACGAAGTAGATTTGCTGAGGCAACATTTCCTGAGTTCATGGCGACGAAAAGTGCTGTGTTGTTAGCCCGGTTTCTGATATGGACATTGCCGCCGCGGATTAGAACAAGGCGTAGAATTTCGATATCAGGACAGACAGCGGCCAAGTGAACTGCAGTGTTGCCAGCATAATCAGACTTCTTCAGCATTTCCAGCTCATCACCGTCGAGAATCTCGGTTACAGTACGTAAGTCGCCTCTCTTGATAGCATAACCCAGAGCAGTGAACTCGTTGTCGGTAGTAGACAAGCGGGCAACTGCATCGTCGATGTTACCGGCTGGATGATGGAAAACGGGGGCAAGCTTTTCTGTCATCTCTCCCCGGATAGACTCAGACATGCGCTTGCCAACTTCGGTGGATGTGATTCCTGGGATAGCAAGAAGGTAAGATAGCTTGGTAAGGGCAGCTTCGATAGTTAGATCAAGGCCGAAAATAACGCCGGCACGTCCCAGCTCGGTGCCGGGGCCATAGACCGGGGAGACAAACCCGGATGGACACTGAGAAACATTAACAATGACAGTGCCGCGCTCGACACCCTCGCGGATAACACGAGTGAAGCTACCATCAACGCCATGGGGGGCATTTCCCATACCGAAAGATGCGAGAACCAGGCCGCGAAGGCCAGGAGCCTTGAGAACCGACTCGACCATCTCAGGGCGGATACCAGGGAACACCCACAGCAAAGCAACATTTGCTGTATCCATGGCCTTGCTGATCTGGAACTCGGCGATACGCTTGGGTCTTTGAATGAGACCCCAGTTGACATCAACACCGAGACCGTTAATCTTGGCGAGAGGCTCGCAGTTGGGGCTCTCAAAGGCGTTGAAGTTGGTGGCGGAGGTCTTGGTGGTTCTGTTGCCACGAAACAGCTTGTGGTTGAAGAACAAGCATACCTCTGGGATGACAAAAGTGCCTGCAATAATCAAAGAGCCCAGAAGGTTGTCTACAGCATCGGACTGCAGAGAGAAGATGGAAGCCTGTGAGCCAGTGAGAATGACGGGCTTGCCAAGATCTGAAAGCATGAACGACAGTGCTGAAGCCGAGTACGATAGTGAGTCGGTTCCGTGAAGGATTACGAAGCCATCATACAGATGGTAGTTGTCCTTGATAGTCTGGGCAACTTCAACCCAACCCTCAGCCGAGATTGAGCTAGAGTCCAACAGCGGGGAGAATTCTAGCAAGGAATAGCGCACATGTCGGGCATAGGCTGTGGGAGGCGTGCGGAGAGAAGGCAGAGCCAGTTCCTTGCCGTCTTTATAAGCCTTGAGTGAAACTAGAGGGCCGTGTCAGTCAAGCAGCAAGGGATACATTTATGTGCATGTCTAAGAAAGAGCGGTTGGCAAAGGCCGGGATCGAGAGTGCGGGCAGGCTTACTAGCAGGGGTCGACATGTCGTTGAAGTTGGGCCGCGGAGCCATAGCCTTCTCCATGAATCCACCCATCGGCAACAGACCATCGGCGACGGCTGCATGCAGATTGTGCCGCCGGTGCCGATTATGAGAACCCGGGACTCGGGGACGGAGATGTCAGCATTGACCTCCTTCACAGGCGGGATAGGCGGCATGGACATTTTGGCTCTATTTTTCGGCTTATAGATTTAAAAGGCGCTCGAGTTGGCTGCAATGTTTGCTAGCTGACCTGTTGGTTAATGAGTTATTTTTTAGCCTATACAGTGAGTGATCAGATATGAATATCGACAGAACGATAAACGGCAGAAAAATCCCGATAAGAAAACTCTTTGTCCGCCACAATCACAAAAAAGGTGCAAAATATCCGTAAAGCTAGCACAAAAAAATAGCACCGCTGAAAAGGTTGAAGAAAATAATAATATTTCTAGTAAAGAACCACCGATTTTTCAGGAAACAAAGCAGCAATATATTAGGCCAGACAAAGGCAAAAAAATATCACATTCTTGACTCCTCATTTTCCCTATTCCTTTACACTCTGTCGGTTGAGAAATTTTGTAAAATTTGACGTCCCATGCATTCGCGCTTTACCCTTCACTGCAATCGTTGACATAACGGTTCCCCAGGTTCGGTCGACCAACCTAGGCTATGGCTTCCTTCAACCGGGCCTGGGCTTCCTACGAATACTCACTATTACGTACATCGGGGAACATTTTTGTAACGCGGAAGCTTGAGGGCGACTCTGGAATTTACTGTCGTGTAATAGAAATCCAGTACAGCTTGTAGAAGTAACCAAATAACTCTTTATAAGGTTTGTTTCTCACCTTATGCAAGACAGTGCCCATTCGTGGCAGTATCATTCCGCTTGAAGCTTCCTGAACTAATGCGTTAGAACTCGTAAATTGCTCGGCAGTCAAAGAGCAAATCAACTAATGCGAAAACCAAATCATGCCAGCGATCCAATATCAAACGTACTCGCTACGACAATCCTTTAGCGCGTATATGTAGTTGTACCAAATGCCTGTTTCTGTATATAACATAAGCGTACTAGAGCATTCGTTGCACATTCTTGTACTCCATACTTTCAATACGGGGTAAAACTACAAGTCAGGAGGGCCGGCCGGTAATCCGATGACGGACTATAGCAAGACATTCATCGTTTATCGGGGGTTAATTGCAAGTCACCACAGAGCTGCCACGCCGCAGCCGCATCTGTGGGTGGAATAGGGACATAATATCATATATACATTGTCTGTATACTAGAGATGGGACAATGCTAGATTTAGTGGTATAGAAATAATCAAACACGATCTTATATAAAGAAGATAATATCTAAATACAGATATGTAGTTATGGTAGCTCTTCTAAAAGACGTAATTGCTTAAACTAATCATTCTAAGTGATTTTGTGTCACTTGAAATAGAGATATTGCTTATAACTCATCTGAATTTGTTGAATCACAAAATTTGATGGACGCAACTACTTTTTCGAATTTTCAATTAACTATTGACTAATACTGTCCGAAATTGTGTCAGATTCGGGGTAAAATGCCGACTGGGCTTTTACTAGTGTTCAGTTTTAATGAATTTGAAACCCTATCTTTGTAAATTCTTAGGGTTGTAACCCAACAAGGTTAATTGTCAACAACTCCACAAGGCTAGATTATCTGCAAGGCTACGGATGGGGATCATGGCTAGGATTTTGGGACTTCTAACAAGTAGCATAGCAAAACACGCTGGACTATAACGTCACGTTATTAATGCCCACGTTTAGTCTATCTTGATTTTATAGTCGGTTTCACCCTATCCATATTTCTAACCAGACCAATTCTACTTCAATATGAACGCGCCCGATCGGTAAGCATTTCCTGATATTCTACAGCTAAGCATGGTATACTAACTTCACAGTACCGAACTCTTCCTTCTTGGTGAAGGCGAGAAGAAGGTTGAAGAGAAGCCTTTTGCTGGTAGGCTGAACAATGATGTCTGCAATCATCCATTGAATCGTACATTAACTGTCCATAGGCTTGCCTCACTGCTCCGACTTCATCCTTCGCAAAGAAGATCACACTATTGGCAACTTGCTTTCAGAGCACCTGAAGAAGCACAAGAACGTTATGATGGCCGGTTACAAGAGTAAGATTTTGTTTTCTAAATACTGAGGGTGAAAAATTATTGACAACCATTTTTAGTTGGTCACCCTAATGTGCCTGAAATGTTCATTCGTATCCAGACGGATGGAACAATCTCTCCCCGTGAGATTCTCATGGAGATCATCAAGAAGCTTATGCGTGATCTTTCCACCTTTAGCAACGAATTCACCCGCGAATGGGAGCTGCGTCGCATGGTTTCTGCAGGAGACAGCTTGCACTAAGTGCTCGGATGCTAACCCATCCGGGAGTCTTGTTGATGTACACAAGACGATGCACAATGCTTGGAACTTGATTTCATAATAATTGTCTTTTGTTTTATAGCGGGTAGGCGTTTCACGGATCACTTAGGCCATCATTGATCATAGCTCAATGACATAGGCTTCGGATTTTGCACTTATATTGCCTTGTTTTTCTTTTTGGTATATAGATAGAACTACACCATGCAATCTATCGCAGGGACATATCCTCAAAATGCAAGACACCAACAACATGGGATTCTGGGATTCTGGAAACCCGGGGTATTCATTCATGTATTCATGGGGTCATTACTAAACATTATGATTATGTCAAGGCAGCAACGGGGCCTTCACCACCAGGTATCAACTGTATGGTCATGTTAGAAGTTTGCAAGATGACTTAAGAGGGCGAAACGTGTGACTTACCATGCAGACATTGTTACCATTAAGTAGGATTTTGGGTAACTTTGTTTGATTGCCAGAGTAGTCGCTATAGAATGTCAGTTTTCCGCACATGTAGAGGATTATTTGTTCAAGTCAACATACAACTCAGTGACATCTTCCAGGACCATGTCTGATAAAAGGGTTAGCTTTGAATTATGGAAATGGCGATATTTCAAGATGATACATACTAACATAATCATCAAAGCCAAGAAGGGTTCCGGAAAACTCTATGCTTAATGTTAGGATATTGTGTAGAAGCATTTTAGAAAATGGATGAAACGAACCCTTTTCGCCCTTCATGATGACCCAGATGCGGGAGCCAACGCACTTGTCGATGAGCTCTGTGAAGCAGATAGTTAGCCTGTGTTCAGATACATGAGATACAGTGATTATTGATGGTTACCTAAGGGAAGAAGTTGAGAGGCCATGGTGAGCGATGTGAGATGGCGAACTTCACTGTGAAATTGTACGTGGATAAAGATAAGTTCAAAGTGTGATGAAAACCTCGAAATGTGCCTACATCACTAGCTTTTACTGAGGCCTTAACCTATTGGCCATTCGTAGCATCATGGCAAGCATAGCAAACGGGCCCACAATGGTGTTTGCCTGACAGCTGGCGCATGACTCTCTGGCAACTGGCAGACATTGCTGAATAGAACACGGCCAATCCTTTGTTTAGGTTTGTCTTGATAAGGTCTTAGTAGCGAGAAAAAAGATGGAAAATAGAGAGAAAGGCTTTCTATAGTACATACAAATATACAACGGGGTCATAAATCCAACCGCAGGTTAGAGGGGCATTCTTGATCCCGCGCTGCATCAACATAACAAGGAGAATAGACCCAAACGGCGTAACCATTCTAGGCACCAACAACGACAGCCTATTTCGCTTCTGGCGGATTGCATTGTGCATTGCATTACACAAATACTCTGGAGACAGAGACAGTCCTATATAACTAGAAAACTGCCGCTCCTGGATGATACTGCGGAAACTCTGCCGTCTTTCATGATGGCTTTCGGACGAGGAAATGCTAATGCACGGGCGAGGCTTTCTGCTAGTGCTTCAAACGGAGGCTTCTACAACCAACAGCCCACCAACTACCACCACCGAAACCACATCGGTGCCTCCTCTACTATGGCTTCCATACCCGGCATGATTCCTGGCCTGCAACGCTCGTTGTCGCAATCTCCCGCGCTACTTTCGTCTCGCTTGAACATTGGTTCACGAGATCTACAGGCTGTGCTTTCAGCGTCGTTTCTCGGGCCCGCCAATCCACGACCGCTTACAACTTGGACGCCTGATCGGGGAATCCGTTTCGCGAGCTCAGTTCAGTCAGTTGCTTCTAGCATGCTGGACACTGACGATGTGATTGCTATGTCGACTCCGATTCGTAATTCTAAGCAAATTATACCTCCCGAAGAAGACGAAGAGGACTCAAACAAAGATGCTTCGTCGGCTAGAAACTGGAAATCTGCTCCGGTCCGGGAATCCCCTACACCGATAGACCCGGAAAAACCCCCAGCTAGCTCGCTGCCGTTCAATATGCCTAAAGATTTATATGAGGCAGCACGCGATGCTGCCAAGTTCACGCAAGGCTCGTTCTGGAGCTACTCGCTATATCGTGGCCCACCCGACGCCAATGGCCAGCCAACGAAGGTTCAAGTCCACTATTGCCGTAGCCGGCACACTATGGAACGTACGGTTAAGCGATACTTCATGAACGAACCTGTTATTGGCCTGGATCTTGAATGGGTTTCTGAATCGTCACGTTGGGACAGCGTACGAAAGAACGTTTCTCTGATACAGATTGCTAGTCCCGGCCACATTGCACTCTTTCATGTTGCGCTCTTCACAGAGCCAGATGATGAACTAATGTCTGAGTCTCTGAAGCGTCTGCTTGAAGACGAAAATGTGCGCAAATGCGGCGTCTGCATCAAGGCTGACTGTACACGCTTAAAAACCTTCCTTGATGTAGACGTGAAGGGTATCGTCGAGCTGAGCAACATGCAAAAAGTTATCAAGCATACTCCGGCAAGGGAGTTCAGTCTTATCAACAAGAAGACAGTTAGACTTGCTGACCAGGTACAAGAGTACCTCAAACTCCCACTCTTCAAAGGAGAGGTCAGAACTGGAGATTGGTCTATACCATTATCTATTGCCCAAGTTATTTGTGAGTTACACTGATTGGTCTAAAGCACCATATTATTTTTACTGATCTGTGATAGACTCTGCCTCCGATGCTTATGCTGGTATTCAACTTTACCAGGTTTACGAAGATATACGGCTGTCACTAGACCCAGTACCACCAGCGCCACACTTTGCAGAACTTGGCCTTCCTATCCCGGTCCTTGACGAATCTGATACGAAGAAAACTAAACGCACTAAGAGAGTTAACGTGACGCCTGATGTTGCTAGCTCCGATTCTGTGATCAAGTCTCAAAATGCCATCGAAGAGACTACCCTTGATGAATTAGGTTTAGCTGAAAGTACTGAGTCCGTTATAGTTGAAGCGATAGAGACACATACCATGACTAAGACAGAGCAAATCGAAGTAGCACCTACTCCAAAGCCAGTCGTTGATGCGACACCAAAGACCGATTCGGTTCTCCCAGAAGTGGCTTTGGCGGATTCACCTATCTTCGAAGACCGCGATACAAATTTGGAAGCTCTGGCAAAAGTGTTTGACATTGAGAAGTTGGAACTTGCTCTAAGAGATACTGTACACTTTGAACCCGACGAAGAGTATTGTTCTTACGACGAGATTGACCGCGATGGCTTACTCAGTGATTCCCTAACGTGGGCCAAATCATATCTAGAGAAAACGACGGCAGATTCGAAACTTAGAATCCCATTCTTGCGCGCTTTTTATTTATGGCACGAACGAAGACATTTGCCGACGGATATTTCCAAAATGCTGCGTGAGCCGCCTTTGGCACTAGTCACTGTTACTTCTTACATCATGGAAGCCATCAAATCCGAGAGCTTCGAATATGACGTGCAAAGGCTTCAAAAGGAAGTAGTCCCGGGTCTTTCTGCTTGGCATAAGCACCTCCGGTATAAGGCTATTCTTCCACCAGAGGTTATTGACCTTGATAAACAAGGCGTCCCTATGAAGGGCCTTATGTTGAGAGTGGCGCTTGAGCGCGCTATGAAGTCATTGCCTCCGATGGATGAGATGGATAAGATGGAGGCCTTTGTCTCACAAAACGATGTTCCAAAGCATGTCATCGATTCTCAACCACCGGCTAACAAAATTGTGGTAGAAGAGGTTTCCGATTTCTCGGATATCACTGAAGCTGCCGAGGCTCCGGCTATCGAGCCTGTACAGGCAATTCAAACTACCGAGAAGGAACTAGAAAGCATGGTGAATATAGAAGATGAGTCAGCACCAAATGGTTCAGTGGAATCTGTAAATATCGAGGTAAAGGAAGCTGAAGATCATGTAAATATGGAGCAAGAGGTGGATGAAGTCTTAATTCAGACCCCGCCATATGATGAGAGTGACTTTATTTGCTACGACAATATACGACCGATGGAATAATGTCAATACGATATGCCATATAAATCGCTGGCATCGAGCGAGACGGATGAAGTCAACGGTATATACGAAAGAAGGAAGATAAGGTCTGATTAATCAATTCATGATACTATATAATAATAACGGAACAACAACACTAAATATAAGCGAGAACATAACTACTCAACCCTTAGCAAGTAACAAGTGGCAAAACAGATATGTGGGAAAAGAAACATTGGAAGAAGCTCCAGGAAAGATGACATGCTGAACATCAAGATTTACATTGAGATTAAACAAAAAGTGGATAGAAATTCAGGACTGTGTCGTACAATAATAGCTCTACAAAGGCTTCATGATAACCACCTAAATGGACCTTGAGAAGAAGACGTGTCGAAGGATAGTGCGATATATAGACATAATCATGATTGGAGTACAAACAACGTCAACTAGCTCACAGAGCCAGATTGTACGAGTATTCATCCTCCATGTTTTGGCTAACCCAAAGAACGACACAGCTAGAAGCGAAGAGTTAGTAAATGGTATATTTCATAATATTTGCAAAAAATTGAGAACAATCTCAGCTTACCTTAGTCCGACAAGAGCATTCGAAACAACGTTTTCAATTCCCATGTTTAGCGCAGGCATCGCGACGCTTGGAACCGCATATTTAAGCACAAACACCGTCACGCCACCAGCCATACCGCCGGCCAGCGCAGCAAATCCGAGGAACAAAACAACGCGCGCCTGCCAAGCAACGTCACCCGAGTATCCAATAGAGTCGGCACTCAAGCGCTGTTTCTCGACTGAGTTGATGATCAGCATGCCGAGACTGCTGAATATGAGTGGAAGCCAATCGGCAAACGAAACGTGCACATCTGTGGCGTTGCGAGCGGATTTGGACCAGACGGCCGAGTCCAGCATGATGTAGAAGGCCAGAGAGAACTAAATAATGTAATAAAAAAAAGTGACATCATAAGGTTAGCGCATGCGCCGAGGAAGGCAAGGCGGCGGTCGAAGTGATAGGAAGTCGTACCAGGCCACCAGCAGTGTAGACGCCACCATTGCGGGCAATGATGCTGTTCATCCACTCGGGACGGCGGAACTTGAAGAGGTGCTCAGTGTCCATTATGGGCGGGACTCGGTAGCGGGAGGTTGAGCTTGAATAGGTCGAAGACGTGGATTTTGAGGCAAGAAGCTAGGCTTAGGTCGGGTAATTCGGCGTCAAGACTGTTGCGTAATCTGGAGATGTTTCGACCAGCGAAAGCAGGAGACGAGTCGACGTAAATGAAAGGATCGCGTAAATATCGCGGCAATATCGCAAACAAAGATGCGACTTTAAAAGCACGATGGATTTGAAAAGAGGCAGATGGAGGTTCTGTGGATAAAGATAAAGCGCAACGACGAAGAATCAAGTTCGGAGGGTCAATTGGCGTCGAACGCCGCTTCTGA
Source organism: Davidsoniella neocaledoniae (assembly GCA_009806295.1). NCBI lineage: Eukaryota > Fungi > Ascomycota > Sordariomycetes > Microascales > Ceratocystidaceae > Davidsoniella > Davidsoniella neocaledoniae. Next base: position 23,553 of record RHDR01000319.1, read on the forward strand.
CTGGCTGACCGAGCGTTGGCTTTGAGTAGTTGCAGCTACAGGGATCGTTACTTGGCACTGCTTATGTGGAGTCCTTCTCAGAGCTGCTGTCAGCTGGCAAGACTCGAAGGCTGCAGCTGACGCCCCGCTGTTCCGACACGTCCACGTCTGTGATTGGCTAAAGCTTCTGTTCCAAATGTCGTCAACTTCGACCTACTTAGAGGCTAGTTGAAGCAAGTCGTCGAACATCACTTTGGAGCTCTGGGACTGGTTAAGCTATTTGTTTTTATTTATTGAGTCTAAAATCTGCCTGTCCGATTCATCTAAAGGCCACGACGACTTCAGATACTTGTCTTGATAGCCCTCGAGTTTCAGCATCCCCAAGAGTTCCCCTGCTTTTGCAGCTGGGAGTCTTGTTTTCGTTCTCAACATCCTGCCGCCCCTCCAACTTCTCCGACCTGATATCTGTCGAATTACCATGTGACAGCGGCATTCACTATCCACTCGAACCTCCGTCTCCCATCATCCACCCTTAATTTATCTAATCACCGACTACCCGCAGCCTCTATAATGTCTTCTAATAGGCAGTTCACTCCGCCAAATGGGCGGCCAACACAACAACGTAGCAACGGCTACGGCAACTTTGGTCCTGCGCAAACCCAGCAAATACCACAACGAGACCCAAACCCGCCACCGGGCGACTACGATCCATACAACAGCAACGGCGGAGTAGCCGTTCCTCCTCCACGTGGCCGGCCCATCGGCGACCGCTCAGCGCCTCCACGGCCAGCCCCGCCTGGAGGAGGTGCTGGTATGGACATGCGCAACGGCAGCTACGGTTACGCCAATGGCAATGGAGGAGGCACTAGCTCTGGAAGCTCCGCGGCCCCTAGCATGAGCTCTGCGCGCGAACGATTCGACTCGCCCGGCGGTGTCTCCCTAAATAATGGCAATGCCCGCTCGAGATCGCCACAGCCTGGCATGCAACAACCAGTGCCACCTTCGCAGTCTTCTATGCGCGCCATGCCGAGCAGAAATCGTCTCAACGACCGGATGAATATGCGCGACGACATTTCTACTCAAAGCATACAGCAGTCCCGCTTGCAGCAACAAGAAGCTATTGCCGAGCAGCAGCGGAGGGCACCCGAGAGTAATGCCGAGCGACAGATCAACCAAGTTCTAGAATATATCCGCAAAGAGTGGCCTGCTCTTTGTGCTAATGACTGTGTCCCAGTGCAGCTGGCTCTGCAATTGCTAGACAATAGCTCTGTTGGACGCGCTCATGAGTATCGGAATTTCCAGCAAACTCACGACATGTTGCAAAGCTCGCTCAAGGGTATTGTCCATGAACACCATCAGGGTTTCAACAGTTCCATTGGTACTTTTCATCAGATCCAAAACAGTATCCAGGCTTCACAGCTCCGGGTCGCTAGCTTGAAAGAGACATTAGTAGGAGCTAAAGTCGGCCTGTGCAACCCTGATCCAGAGCTTAAGAAACTCTCGGTCATGTCACAGATGTACGATGGCTTGATTCAAGTTCTCGACCAGTTGGAAGACCTACGTTCTGTTCCAGATCAACTCGAAGCTCGTATCTCCGAGAAGCGGTTCCTAACTGCGGTCGATGTTCTCCAGAATGCGTTACGGAAACTGCGCAAGCCGGAACTCGACGATATCGGCGCTCTGAGCGATCTCAGAAGTTACTTGGCGAATCAAGAGACTGCTTTGATGGACATCTTGGTGGAGGAGCTACACGAACATCTTTATCTGAAATCCCCGTACTGCCAGGAACGGTGGCAAGGCATCGCCAAGCACCATGGTCCAATGTCTAGTGGCTCAGATCTACTACCCTTCGAGCACATTCTTGATGGTATCGACTTCGAGAAGCCGGTTGTCGAAGATCCTGCCAAGAACCCAGAAGCAGATACATTTGAATACATCGGTCTACTAGTTGAATCCCTCAACAAACTTGGTCGCCTACAAAACGCCGTCGAAAACCTCAAGCAACGGTTACCAGTTGAGCTATTCCAGATAGCTAACGAGACAGTCAATGAGGTTGATCAACGGCATCCTAGTTCCCTCAGGGGTGGAAACGGAGGCAATAGTAACAGCAATGGACTTGGAATCTACGGTAACCGCGAAACACAAATGCGGGCAGATGTCATCTACGATCTTTTGTGGACTCTATATGGAAAATTTGAAGCTATTGCTGAAGGCCACAGGATGTTCCATGAGTCTATTAAGGCTCTTATCCGTCGCGAAGGTGCTGGTAACAACAGTGCCCTCCTAGGAAGCTTCAAGGAGCTTTGGAACCTATACCAAAACGAGATACGTACCCTTCTCAACTACTACGTTACTAGCGATGCCGACGTATATCAGTTTAGCTCATCTCCCAATCCCGGTACCGGCAACGGAAAAGTGGACGTTAGTAGAGACCACCTGTTCCGATTTGGCGACACTGATGCGAAGGGTGCAGAGCTTACAACTGAGATGGAAGCCTTGGATGCCATTATCCAAGCCGCGGTTCCTGGTCTAACGGACCGCGAAAAGAACGACAAGAAGTCGGCTCTCGGCGCCCGCAATAACCAAAAGAACGCGAATCCCGGGTTTGGTGATCGGGGAGGCGTCGGCACTTACAAGAGCTTGGTCGACCCTAGTGTCTTCAACATGAGTCTATTGTTGCCACCTACACTCGTGTTCCTCCAACGTCTGAAGAGCATCGTGCCTCCAGGGTCTGATCTCGCAACCTCAACGTTGACATCGTTCCTAGACAACTTTCTAGTCAACGTCTTCCAACCTCAACTAGACGAAACGCTGGCAAAGCTATCAGATACGGTGTTTAACGAGATCGACGCTTTCCAGCAGGATCAGAACTGGTCATCTGTGGCCAAGAAGCCCATCTTCAAAGGAACCATATCGTTCTTCACGATCGTCACGGCCTTCTGTCGAATGCTAGGTACAATCCCTCACGACCAAGCTCTAAGCTCACTACTTGTTTCGCAATGATGCGATACTATGACCGGGTATTCACTTGGTTCAAGGGCCTCGTTACCAAAACACAGGAGCAACAAAATGTCCCAGACGACAATAGAGATCTCCGTGCATGTGCTCGGTTTGCCTTACAGGGAAGTGAGATTAACGATATCATCCAGACGCGCTGGAATGGAGACCTCAATGACATGGCCCTGCTTCAGAAGGAGACCGACCTGCTGGTGGGTTATGTTACGCGGAATAAGCTTGAGCCTAATGATATCATTCAAGATCGAGACACTATTTCGTCTCTCTGCTTGATATATACTAGCATGAAATGGCTTGCTACCAAGAGTCAGAGTCTACGTCATATCACTCGCCAAGAAACGGATACTTCTAGAAGCAGTATCCCGCGGGCAACTAGCCAGCGCTGGTCTCTGATGAATGATAAGACTACCGATGAAGGTGGTCCTGTATACCTACCGTTGACTCAAGAGACGGTGCAGTAAGTGAAGATCTCATCCGAACTTCGAGCTGGATAACAAATATACTAATGATTGTTTCATAGGACCTTTGACCGCATTGTCACATCATACGAGGAGCTTGCCGGAACAGCACTGGGGACTTTACACATGGAGGTTCGTTGCCAGATCATGTACTCACTAGGTGTAGTCATGTCACCCAAGACAGCTCCATACATCCTAGACCAGGATGTCTCGGAGCCTGACCCGCAGATTCTCAAGCTCAACGGAGAGCTCGTGTCCTATGACGAAACTGTGTCTCGGTTCCTCCACGCCCGAGAGGCTCACTACATTCGGAGTGGCTTGGGCCGCTTAGTGACGGGAATCCTTGTTACCAACGCTCCTATAGCATCACCAATGAACGCTCGTGGATGTGGCAGAATGCAACTGAACATTCTTGTTCTACAGCAGAATCTCAAGAACGTCGAAGATGGTGTTGATCTAGCTCGGGCGGCAAACTACTTCGGCATGTTTACGCGCGGCGCCGATAAGATCTTAGAGGCCGCGAAACGTATGAAGGACTTGCCTGAGTCGGAACAGTTCACCTACGACGAGCTAAAGAACCTCTTTGACCTGTGTCACAGTGAACAGCTAGCCGATCCAGAACGTGGTGTGGCTTCTGCAGCCAAGAGACAGATGGCCGATAAGATGCTATTACTCAGCGAGTCAATGTGGCAATCATGATCATAACTCTTAATGTACATACATACATAGACCCAGAGATAATCATAGAGGCATGGAATAGAGACAAGACAGAACATGGTAATATTTGATATATGCAAACAAGAAGACATGACTTTGAAAAAGAAAAGAAAAACGATCGAATCTATCCTCCGCAGATACGCGGACACGCCATGAAAGCAAGATAAGTACAAGTACATATGCAATATAACTAAAGTGAAACGCCCCAACACCGTGATTGAACTTCCTTTTTTTCCTACTAGCGTCCACGGCCTATCAAGACATTGGAGCGCCTGTATATCAGGTCAGATGCTTTTAGCTCATTGCTCCCCCTTTTACTCAGTGTTCAAGGCAATATCGCCCGCTGTGTTCAACTGGACCTTCTTGTCCTCACCACCCGACGCCAGACCCCACGACTCATCCCAAGCCAACGCAAGCACCTTTGCGCCCTCGCCAGCCTCGGGAAGTTTCTTGCCCTTGAGCCACTCACGGGGAACAGTGAAGACGGATTCCGACACTGAGCCACTGCCCTCATCACGCGTACCTTGTCTCACACTACGCAGATCCCAAATCTTGATGGTACCATCCCACGAGGCAGATGCCATAGCGTAGTCTTTACCGGGCGCAGCAGCGACAGCTGAGACCATGTTGATATGACCACGTAGAGTTAGCACGTTAGGAGCAGAGGTGCTTTCACGGGGATCCAATAGGGAGATGTGGCGTGCTGATGAACCGGCGGCGAGAAGAGGAGAAGAGGCACCAAGGGAGGTCACGCAGAGAAGCGGGTGCATGGTCATTAGTGAGCTGACAGTGCGACCGGTGGTAAGATCCAGAGTCAGCAACGACTTGTCGCGAGAGACTGAGTACGCTACGGTTTTGTCAGCGGGGTGGAAGATGACTTGGGTGACCGGGTCGGAGTGGACGTTGAGCATAGCTAAAGAACCACGTTGGGCTACAGTAACGCTAGTCTTGAGCTTCTTTATAGGCACAGTAGCACGTTCAGCCTCCCATTCTGGTGCCTGGTCCTTGCTCGCCACGAAGAGACCAACGCAGCCATCGCTGCCGGCAGTTAAGATATGCTTAGACTTGGCATCGGTAGCCAGGCGGTTGATCTGCTTCTTGTGGCCGTGAAGCTCCAGGATAGGCTTAAGCTTTCCGCCACTGAACCCATCGGTATCCTCCTTGTAGTCCCAGACCAGCACGGTGCCGTCAATGCCGGCACTAGCGATGCGGCGGCCGCTGAGCCAGCGCGCAGTGTTGAGACGCTTAGCGTGACCGCCGCCCACGGAACCGGCAGACGTGGCGAGAACAGCACCCGATTTGTCCCATACGCGCAACAGACGATCGTACGAGGCAGACAGCAGACGCTCGGAGCCGGGACCGGTACTGGGAGACCATAGATCGATGTCGGAAATCCAATCGTCATGCTCGTAGCTGGCTTCATAAACGGGCGGCAGCAAAGAAGGCACGTATTGCAAGGTGACGGTAGTTTCGGGCGATAGGCCGTTGGCGGTCAGATGCTCGGCCAGAGAAGTGCGCAGGAAGGTGCCGTTTACAAGGAAGTCGAGAGGAATCGGCGTCGTAGTGTTGAGCATAGACTCGGAATTGACGATGCGAGAGAGGCCATAACGCTTGATGTCTAAGTGACTGCTGGGTTAGCCTGATACTCTGCCTAGACTAAATCATGAAGCACCGCGTAGATCGAAGCTTACCGGCGGGAACAAGTAGTTGGCGCTTTTCTTCGGGCAGCTCAATGTCCTCGTGCGTCGTGGTGAACAACACCTTGACTTGAGCTTCTGAAGGGTCCATTATAGGCGGTTTTGTATGTAGAATCAGGTACTAGAGGACAATGGTAACCCAGATATTGAACAGAAAAGATCAGGACACAATAAAGTTGTTTAAAACTCAACCTAGGCTTTTGAACGTTATAATTAATCTCAGATACAAAAAACAAGTTTGTCTTGTTTGACCGTAGCAAAAATTATACTCCAAAAAACGTTGTCAAGATCTTAGAAAAAAAAGTTGCTATCGCAAAAATTTGGCCCCGCGATAACGCAGCCTTGCATAAAAGGTGGGGCTGATACTCGATAAGTGAATTGACCAATAGACGTTGACTATACTGAGGGCAAGGCTGAGGATGATCTTTAACTTAGGGTTGCGTAGACTGTAAAGGTAAAACTTTGTCATAACTGAAGAAAGGAAAGTCAGAGGCAAAAAGAATGTTGAAGCTCCAAGGATAAAAAAACAATGAAAATAGCCCTGAGTTTACAACTGGAAGGACTGTGGCACCTACAACACTCACCTATCAGCTGCTCCAGGTGTTTCTAGAGACGTTTTGATTTCAGGACTTCAAATTGCTTTATTATACCACTATTTCTTTTGCTCTATGAAAAATTTGCCATTCTCCTCATACATTATTACCAAAACAGGTTTTACTTAAACCTTGTCTGTCCACGTAAAATTAATTACTTGGTGATAAATAAGGAATGGATGCCAGACGTCTGAACTGTCCCGGATACTAGGAGCATAGAAAATTGGTGCTAGAAAACACGGCCTCGCCCGGAGTCAAAATGGAGCTCTTAGATAATCTCTACACTATAAATAAAATCATCATCATCGTCAACTTGGTAATAAATCTAGTTTACTTATCTATTAAATACATAGAAGAGAGTGTTGGAGCAAGAGCTTATGAAAGATCCATAACATTGGAGTTGGAGGTAGGTATATAGATAACAAACACAATGATAGTTAGTATTAGTATTTATGTAGAGGCACTAGCACAGTCAAGCAGAGAAAATATATTTCAATTAAAAGCACCTACTAACGTTTTTTAAAGACTCTAACTCTCTTTTCCAAACCATTTGTCTTGGTAATTGGCTTTCAAAGACTTGCATAGGTATATGTAATATAGGTGTGATTCTTAACTTTTGACCATGCTGTAATATTGCTTGATAATATTGTCTATTATCTAGGTGCATGTCGATTGCCACAGATTATAGAGTAGTAGAAACACTAAGCAATGTAAAAGGGGCTATTCTAGTCAACATCAATATTTACCCAGTAGTGAGTACAGCTAGTAGACTTCTTTGATTTTCCTAGCAGTTAGTGTTTGCTACTCAGAGAGTGGAATTAGCTTCTTCTTACTCTATTACAAGTTGAAGTCGAAGTCCTATATCAAGAAGTGGCAAAGAAGAGAATACAAAGAGAACTAGCTACAAATAGAGGGCGTTTAGTTAGATATTGTAGTACGTCAAGGAATGTATGGATTGTGGAGCGTAGCACAAGTAGTTATAGAGATCCCTGTGGAGTGCTACTACATATAACTATTCTGTGTGACAGAATTTTGCAGCTACCTGCTTTAGAATTGGGATGGGCTTTGAGTGAGCAAGACTTTGAGTAGTTTGGCCCAATCCTTACTAGATCAATCAGGCTCACTACTGTCTTGTAATCGTACCTCTACAGCAGAGTTTGACCATGGTCGAGGAAATAAGATGGTCAGTCATGCTATAACACAATTATTCCATTATATGCAATCAATTTGATGGAGTTAGTTATGGCTATGTGATGACTGGAGAATCAATGATCTTGCTACACATGGTTTTGATCCCACTAAGATCTATTATCATCTTTCTATTTCTCGAAAAGATGTATATGGTATTCCTTTTTGCTCTGCTCAAGATATCCCTGTCCATGATGACGAAATTACAGATCAGCTTGACAATATAAAGCAGATACCAATTGCTCATATCTTGACACTTTTGCTTTTGTTACTTCGGGCCTTTCCTTTAGCCAGCCAAGGAAAAGCTCCTCAACAGAGAGGTGTCGCTAAAATGGGAACTAATTATCAAGCAATTCTCGTGGACGCCAAAACCTAGCTTTGAGACTGAGTACCTCCTCTAGGTTGAACCCTCCCGAGTCCAGTGATAGTAGCTCAGGCCTACCCACGAATGAAACTGGGCAGCAACACGTTGTTGACCCAATTGCCAGGCCCACACTTACTGAATATTGTACACTGGCTTCTCCACTTGGCCTCAAGTTGAATCGGGAACTGGATGAGAAGTGCCCTAACTATAAGCTTCACTTGAAAGCTAACTCGATGGTTGCTTCTTCTTATTCTTCTATCTTTGAGCATGCACAGCACCACCCCATCAATCAGTCACAGCTCTTGACTACTATCAAGGCCCAGCTTGATACCAGTCTTGATAATGACTGTGAAGTTTCATATCTTCATGGTGCTATTGGCTCCTTCGTCAAAGCCACTACACACCCATTTGGGTATATCTTGGTAGGAAAGGCAGTGGAGCAACAAGATGTGGGCTTGCTTCACCATAAAACCAACATATACAACTACCTAAGTGAAGTACAAGGAGTTGTTGTTCCTATTTGCCTTGGCGGAGTTTCTCTGGAGCAAAATCTCTGTGTCAATTTCCGGATCAACAAACATATGTTTTTGTTGATTCTAATTAGTATGTTTTACCAATATATCAGTAAGTCAACAGTGATAGCAGCACCTTGTATTTGCCATAGTAATAGTACTCAGCTTTCGCATCCCACGATAATACTTATATATATTATAAAAGTGAAAAGCAAGTTTATTGCGAAATATCGAGCAATTAAAATTTTACAACTAATACTAAACTATATACCCCCGCAAACTCCTATGTAAATGAAATAAAAAACAAAAGATGCAAACATGCTATTAGTCCCAGCGCTTGACAGAGCGGTCATAAATCGGTCATTTCTACGACGGAGATCAATCTCTGGCGTTTAAGTTAACTGTCTAGCAATTTCCAGACAGATCAACAGTATTGCGCCACTGGCCATTGTCAGTTACCTTGCTCTTCAGCTGAGGCTTGAAGGTGGTGGTCCAGCCGGCAGTAGTGACTGAGCCGTTGAAGGTGTAGATGGTGTACGGACCGACAACAGCGCCCTTGCTCTTGTAAGGAGCATCCTCAATCACCAGTTGGGGAGCCACGACGCCTTCAGGGAGGACCTTGTGAGCTATGGACACGGCGATATCGTCCTCGCTGACTTGGTCGGTGCGTGCAGCAACTAGAACGCCTAGACTAAAGTTACCGTTGATGGGAGTAGCCGTAGCCAGACAAGATGATGACTTCAGATACAGCAGATCCGAGTCAACGGGGTAAGAGCCAGTGCCGCCGTTATCGTAGACAGTGGTAGAGTTGCCATCGTTAACCTTGATGACGAAGCTAGAGATAGCAGAGTCAAGGCTAAGAGTGGTGGCGAACTCGTACCAGGTGAAGGTTTCTTGGAAGAAACCGATGGATTGGCCAAGCTTGAGAGTGGCGCGTTTAGCAGGAAGCTCGCTAGTCTGACCGTTGCGATCAGTCAGGACAATGCTGACGGTCAGGGAATCAGCGTTACGGCCGGTAACTGCCGTAGTACGCACGCGGACACGGCCAGAAAAGTCCAAGCCGGTCTGGTTAGAGTTGAACTGCAGAGATTCGATGTACGGCTTAATGTCAATAGGGTCGATGGGATCAGATAGAGTCACAGTAGAAGGGACGGTGTCAATCATCCGGGTCAGGATATCCTTGCACTTATCCTGGAAGCTGGTGGCATCCTTGAGGCCCTGCATAGTGACGTTTCCATCGGCAGAAAAGACACGCTTGTCAGAGTTGGTAGTGTCGTTCTGGCCAAAGACAAGAGGGTTGACACCATCGTTCTCGAGGTACTCGGTGACTACAGCGGTATCAAAGTTGCTGCCGCTGCGGTCAAAGGTCTGGACGTTAGCCTTGGAGGGCTCGCCATTGACCAGCTCAGGGAAATCCTCGCTGTGGACTTGGCCAATAGAGTGACCACAGGCCACCATAGTAATCATGTCAGTAGTGTTGAATCCGGCCTTGGTGAACTGCGCCTGAGTATCAGATAGACTAGTTGATGGCTCCGGGACACCAGCAACGTTAGCCTCGTGAGCATCCTGGCGGCCAGCGCGGTAAGTGATTCTTTGACCACCGCAAGCACCCATGGCGGCAACAAGGCCCAAGGCGATCATGTCAGCGGTGCTGACTACGGGGCTGATAAACGAGCTAATCTGAAGCAACGTGTTGTTGAAAGCGATACCAGGGTTCTCAGGCCGAGAGGTCTCGTAGCGGATGGAGCCGTCTAGACCACCGGTACCCGTAGACACATCGTGAGTGATACTGTCGTGGAAAGCAGTACGCACCCACTCGGCCGCAGTGTTGGTGCCCTCTTGGTTACCACCGAAACCACAGGGAGTGACCACTATGATAAAGAGATAGGTTAGCATGTAGAAACAGAAACGAGGTTTATACCAGTCTTGACTTACGATCAGTGAAACCAAAACGAAGGTACCCCCCTTGAATGACTAGAAAATCCTCAAGAGTATCCCACTTGTTGGGCCAAACATAGTCGGCAGCTACTGTTTGAGCAGCTAGAGCCATAAGGCCTAGTCTTGTTGTTGAACGCATGATGATAGAAAGATAGGGTTGACCTAAAATGGATTAAATGTATCCTGTGGTGTAAAAGATAATGAATGTATAAGGTCTATGCCGAGCGCAAGGCTTCTTAAGAGAGTGAATGAATTATATAAAATAAAGGACGTTGCAACTGCGTGTAAAGAATGTTAAATGAAGTCTTGGAAGAGCACAAGGCATCTAGACTTTTGGCTGGTGTAGAGAATACCAAGAAGAACTGTCAACTATCAACGGGCCGGGCCAGCATTTATATAGCGAATGGCCAGCCACGACTTTACTTGCAGTCATCCCGCCCAGCCAACTCAATTCAAGTCTTCCATTCTCTCTCTGCCAAGACCTCAAGAGCTCTCCTTGAACACAGATCAATAGATGGAAAATGATGTTTCGTAGTTCGTATTGCCCTGTAGACAAAGCACCTGCCATCCCCGTACCAATGTAGGCCCCAAACTTTTTCGAAGGGCCACATTATTTATACGCCCCATTTACACTTTGAATACGTCCCGCTGCCTAATCGGGACACCATCTTCACCGCCTTTTAACTTTTTTTAATTTTATTTTTTAAAAAAAAATGATCAAGATACAAAAAAAATATTAAAAAATTCATTAAAGTACCCATATAACTGTGATTATATGGGTACTTTAATGAATTTTTTAATATTTTTTT
>RHDR01000320.1:0-34821 GCA_009806295.1 Davidsoniella neocaledoniae
CAAAAAAAAAAAAAAGGAAGCAATAAGAATATAATCGGGGGAATCATGCACTGTACTATGAAACAACAAAGTAATGCAATCGTGCAAAGAAAAAGAGACGGTATTAGCCATCAAGATTCAACAAAGGATAAGCAATGCGAAAATAAAGAGACAAAATCCAGATACGCAGTAATCCTAGGAAATTCGTGCTGCTACATCTGTCATAGCGATGACAAGGTAGCAGTGATAGTAGTAGTAAATAGGTAGGCTATTGGTGATACCGACAGTCTGGAGTAGGTTCACGCAGGTATATTCTGCTGTTTACATGCGGACCTGTGGCTCAAGTAGAGCTAAACCCTTGGAAGAGTTTCCGCGAATTTCTGCCTCGTTGTAGTTCAAACTGGGCAGAGTTATCGGGGTCGACGAACGCTCCGGAATCGCCGTGTTCCATGATTGAGAGCGAATGTGACCACCGCGGGACGACGCTAGGCTGCTAGCCCCTATGGGCATGCGGTGTGAGGAGTGCATGCTAGGTGAGAGGCCAGATACTCTTTCACGGGGTAGAAGACCGGATCCGAAATCAAAGCTAGAGACACTAGCTCTATCACGAGCATAGTCTCTGTGGACGTTGGCAGTGGGTGATGCAACTGGGGAGTGGTAGTACTCGTCGTTAGGAGTAACTGGCGACTGCGAGTTGGTACCACTGTTTGCGTTACCAGCACTAGCATTGCTAACGCTGTGAGAACGGACTCGGGCAAGCTCTTCCTGGAGGTTGAAATAGGGTTGGTTGGCAAGACGTAAGTCGCGCGCAGACTGTGTGGGACGCCGTGGGGAGTGCTCGTTGATACGAGGTCCTGGTGCGAGGGAGATGGCTCCATGGGATTGTCCACGTGCATGCCCTTTGTGGCGATTGGGCTGGTTAGACCAGTTCGATGAGCTAGACGGTGCCGGGGGTGGTTGCCCTTGTCCGAACGGAGCGGCGCTGTGTAAGTGAGATGGCCGGCGCAGCCGGTCCATGTTTTCACGTGGGTGAGACACAGCGGGCCTAGATATCTCGGCAGGCGTCATCAGGCTTCTAGAGCGGTTATGTCCGTGGCCGTTGACATGACTGGGTCCGTGGCTGGGAATCGGTTGCATTTCAGGGTACACGCGGTCAGCTTGAGGGCTAGGCACAAAGCCGTGTTGATGTGGCATGTGCGGGGCATGCTGCTGGGGTCCATAAGAAGATGCATGAGGCATGCCACGCGGTGGCCCTGTATCCAGTTACCCGAGTGCGGGCCAGCAGGGTGTTGCTGGTAAGCCTCTGCGGGGATAGGTCCAACAGCACCACTACTAGGCAAAGTGTTGAAGGAATTGATATATGGAGGTTGGCCGTAGTTGACAGGCGTCGAGAGCGATCTAGAATGTCCCATATTCGTTACTACTGAAGGCGGGCCGGGCACGGGGTGTTGTGAAATCGATGCACGCTTGTTGCGCGATGTGCTTTGGCGATGGCCACGGCCACCTTGGGCGGCTAAGGAATCGGGGGGGGATCGTCTCGTTTGCGTGAACAGTTTGTGCGTGCTGTCTGAGGTTGTCTAGACGAGTAAAGGATCTGTTGCAGTGGCAAGTGAAGGGCCGTTCTCCGGTGTGTCGACTATAAAGCTAGGTTAGACTCAAATGTCAAGTTTGACATTTCTAATCGTGGTGAAGACGTACCGGATATGGCGTGATAGATGCTCACTTCTGGTAAAAGAGAGATTGCACGGCGGGTAGTCTTTGCAGTAGAATTTGTGAGGCCGCTTCTTGCCCTTTTTGCGCTTGCCTTCGGTCTCGCTATGTTCGGAGTCGCTACCATCCTCGTCCCCAGAGCGTGTGTTACCGTCATGATTAGAGCCATTTTGATTGCTAACATCGATCGGGGTAGCAGTAATTCCAGCGGCTGGACTTTGCGTCGAGCTTTGACTAGACGGCTGGCCGGATGTGTTGATCATGCTGAGGGTGGTAGCTGCTTCCGAGGTCATAGGCGTGACGGGTCTCATAGGTAGAGTCTGAGCTGGAGGCATGCGTTGGTAGGACTGGTTTTGTTGAGGAGCACCATACATCACAGGATTACTGTGTGTGTTGTTGTGGAGGTTGCTGTGATGGGACATAGCCACTGACATTGGGTATGACTTCAGGACGTGGCCTTGTGACTTGATGGTGAAATAGTGCTAGTGAAACACCCGTAGTAGGTATATTGTCTTTGATATCTGCGCGAGGCAAGGCAAGCAAGGGCGACTAGGTGCAAGTTTCAAATCGACAAAACAAGAACAAATACGATTTCGTTTCTTGTACAGCAAGACGCGGAAGACGGAGGCTCCAAAAGTGGAACGAGCTCTAGTAAAATCACAGAGATAGATATATATCGCCTGGATATACAGAATACAAACTCCACAGGAGGTGTGTCTTTAACAATGTATGCAGGGCCCAACTGAATGAAGTATAACTCAGTAGCTAGAGCCAGTCTGCCTTTCTTTTTTTTCAGCCAACTAACTGGCTTCAATCTTGTTCCTGGCAGGTGTATCGCTTCCAGAGAAAGATGTGGTGCGAACTTGGGAGACCTTCGTACTGACGAGTAGCACAGAAACGATTATCCGGTGTGTTTGTTGAAGCACGGGACCTTACTTGAAGGTAGGCGTAAAAGCAGGCGCAAGTAATAGAGTGAATTTGTCCCCAAGTGTCTCAGAAATTCGTCAGAAAAGCGATGGCAGTGTTTCTGTGATGCAGGAGCAACAATTAGGCATAGAATTGGGACAGGCCAGCTATAGATCAAATGGTACAACGGCCTTTGACCCAGACACTCGAATTGTGAGCGTCTAAAAACTGGATAATTGCAATCTTCAGTTCGTCCGGAGCAGGGCTTATTGTCGGGGGCGTTAGGGCGACAAATTAAGATCGGAGCAGAAAATGGTATGTTCTTGTACGATCTACCGGCATGCAGTTGTAAAAGGGCGGCGGCAGCACTTTGTAATCTCTTGACGAGTTGTTACGGACGAGCAGTCGAAGGCGCAGTTGTCGTGTATTATAGATGCGAAGAGAAGTACTGGTCTAGGCCAAAAGCACGATACAAAAAAGAATGTACGATGAAAGGTTCAATCGAGGAGAGGAAGTCACCTTATGAAAGTTGACGCAGCGAAGAGAGTGTTTGAGTGTTTTTACTGCGCGCCTGAAAGGGTTTATTAGGTCCAAAGGCACAACAAAGGGGGGGATTAGGTTCTTTGGAGTGCAAAGATATAAGCGGTTCGGGAGGTAGCACTGCTATTAGTTTTCTAGCTGGTTTTCGGACGGGTGGCTCAGAAATAGAGGGTGAGGTCTGAACGAAAGGGAGATGCAGAAGATCTTCTAGGTAGAAAGGCGCTACGATAGCTAGAAGAGTGTAACAACGGGCTGTTTAGGTTCAGGTTCAGTTTAGGCGGAAGGGCGCAAGTGGTTGTCCGTCAAAGTCAAGAAAGCTGACTATTACGTGTTCGGCCTCCCTCACAGTGAATGGCGAGTACTCAAGGTGCTGGAAGTGGTAGATAGGGGAGTTGCTAAGGGAGCAAGCAGGTAGAGTAAGTCGATAAAGAAGAAGATCGGTAGATCAGCAAGTTGCAGAAGAGAAAGAGAGAAAAATAAAAGAAAGAGAAGCAAGAAGTGGAGGAACAAAACGAGTCAAAGCTTGGGACTGATGATGGTAATGAAAGAAGAAAGAATAAAACGAATATAATAAAAGAATGGAAAAATAGAGAAAACGAGAAGAAAAACAGTGCAGAAGCAAAAGCAGAAGCAGTAGAACGTACAAGTAGTGGTGTACAGAGAGACTAGCCAAAGCGACTAGAAAGGAACAAGGATAAGGTCAAGGTCCAGGACGAGGCATTCAGGGTTTCGAAGCTGGGGCTTGAACCAAGACACAAAAAGAGACCAAAATATACAATATATGTGCTTGCAATTTATAGTTAGTTGTAGGTATAATTAGAGAGGTAAGTTCTAGCGCTGTTCGATCCCAGCTCAGAGCCAAACCAAACCAAACCAAACTCAAAACTCAAAACACAGGATGGAACAACAGAGCCAGACTACAGATGCGCAGCCTAGCTTCTATATTTCTATATTACTTCTGTATTTTCTGACCGCTGCGCTGTTTGTCTCGAGACAGCCTGTCGACAACGAAGTGAAGACTTCAAGGAAGCTGAGCCGAAGGTGATGACGGCAGCAGTTTGCTCTAGTTTCAGGAACAATGGCCTCGAGGCGAGTCTGAATTGTGAGTGGTTCTGGGCTGGTGTGGACGATCAGTGGTGGTAGGGCCACTACGAGAGTAACAATGTTCAGTGAAGAAAACAGAGAGAGAAGGCAGAGTCTAAAAAGAAGAGTCAGTAACGGTGGCTGATCATTGATCTGGGTGGTCCAGGGTCTTGTAGCGAGCGAAGCTGTGCCACTACCAATGGTGGTAATAGGATGGAACGGATTGCAGTGGTGGGTGGTGTGGTCAACTGCAAAAGCAGCCGCAATAATCGAAGTCAACGACGTCACCATATGCCTTATCGTTAGGCGGGAATTGACAAGATAAGAAAATCCGACCAAAGTATAGCAGCGGACAAGGGAAGCCTACCTAACAGCCAGCAAAGTTCTAATGTCGATAAAAATCCAAAGCGAGAAGGATAATCGAATGGCGTTCGTTAGGTAGGAGTTCTTGAGTAATGTAGATCTATAGGGTGTGTTCATTTGTCAGAAGGGAAACACATTGAATTGATCATCAAGAGAGAAAATAGTCTGTTTTTTTTGTTTTTGTTTAGGTGCCATCCAGGCCGGGCAAACCGCATAGCATAGCAAAAAATAAGAACCAAAACAAATAAATAGCATGGGCCAGCAATGCCACCCGCAGCCAACAGGGCAGAACAGGCGTAATGATAGCAGTAAAATATAAAATAAATAGCAGAGCAGTAGCGCGTGCAGATGCAGATGCAGATGCAGATGCAAGATGCAGAGCCAATAACGACACGGGAAGGTATCAGCAGCGTCGCTGGCGTTCTGTCTCTAGGATCTCTCAGGTCGTCCTGGCTTTCCAGGATGGATGGATGTGATGCTCCCGGGGTATCCTCTTAAGCGTTGCATTTAGACGGGCTGGGTTTGTTCTAGCCTGACTGACTTACTGCCAGCCAGTAAACAGCAGACAGAAAAACAAAAACACAAGCGATCAATAGTGGTGCCTGCCTGCAACCTATCTATCACTACAGAGCTTGCTGCTTTGCTAGCTAGCCACTGTAACTGCAGGCAAGGCGGCCTGACTACATAGGGTAAGGCATCTTGTCTCCTCTTCGGCTATATATACAATGACAACCAAGTTGTAGAACATCTTAGATACCGCATCATTCCACGGCAAAGTCGAGTAGCCAGCCATAGAGGCGGATATGCAGCAACCCAACCGATGAACGTCTGAAGAAAACACAATGCGGTTTGTTTACATGTAGCGCCTTCACTACTAGCGAACTAGCGGGCTAGAAAGACAAAAAGAGGCGCAGGATTTTGGTGAGAAAGCAAGGCCTTTGTAATTCTTTTCTTTTTTTTCTTTTTGCTTTTGCTTTGCTATGCTTTGGAAGCGGATGCAGGTCCAGCCACGAAACGAGACAGTAGGCAGGACGACTTACCGGGATTAAAATGATGGAGAAAACAGGAAAATAGAGATGGAATTGGGCCAGCCAGTGGACTTTCGGTAAAGAAGAAGAAATAAAAGCAAATGTGTACAAAATATCACCATGTGTTGTAGATGCGCGAACGAAGAAAGCTTTCGCAGTCCGTGGATTGAGTTCTTACTAGGCTTGATGAAAATAAATCAAGTCTTTTCTACAAGCGGAAAAAAGGCCTATCTACATCAACATTAGCATCCGTGGCAAGAAAGCTACAGCTTCTCCGGGAACCAATTACCAGTTACCAGCAACTTCTGGCTCGAAGCTTCTAGCCAGGTACCAGCTGAGCCAGCACATCCGCCACCAAAATCGAGGTACCTTTGGCTGAAATATTGTTGCCATGCTACTTTTGACTGCTAGTACCTGAGCTTCTTCAGCACTAAGACTGATGCTATAGGCTATGCCTGTTTCTTTATAGCGCAAGGCAGCTTGTGTCTAGTTGGTTTTTAGCAGCTGTGCCACTGGCAATAACTAGACGAAGGCGGCAGTCCAAAAGTATACAGACACCTGCCGATACAAGCACCTTCCTACAGATTTACTTTACTCTTAATATTGAATTCAATTCTTCAAGAAAATCATCGTTTCCATTTCAGAATCATCCAGGATTTGATTCGTTTTTTCTCGTCGTTGTCACTCTCCATCGTCAAAGCGCCGTTGCATTCGAGAACAAAATGCCCCAAGCTTTTTTCTTTTTCTTTTTCTTCCCCATGCGAAACTACGGCCAGCCGCTGAAGCACAAACAAGGAGATGATCGGAGACATGGGGGAGGCTTCCCTCAAACAAGAAACACGCCGGGAAAATCTGATACTAGGCTAGCTAAGCTTAGGCCAAGCCAGTAGCCCAGTTTGCAGTTTTCTTGGCTAATAATTGTTACTATTTCCAACCCGTTTGGTCCTATATCAACAACTCGACTCGAAGATACCCCATACCTGCCAGCATAGCACCACAACAAAAAACAACTACCAACATTCAGATGGCTTGTTCGGACTAAGCTCCGCGACGACGGCCACGCAAACTCCCACCAGAAAGAAACTAAAGAAAGATTCTGACACTTCTTCTATTTCAGATCCATCCATTGCTAGCTGAGGTACCAAACCCGACCCAGCCTTCTCAGTTTTGCCCAATCAGGCTAGGTGATCAAGACAAGAGATGAGCTTGCCAACTGGCCCATCACAAGCTGAGACGAAGATGAAGAGCCTGACCTGAACTGGCCTAAAAACGGCCCATGGGTGTCGATGAACGACGGCTCCGCTGATTTCTTTCCCTGAATAGCGATCTTCGTCAACCAATTTAGCGAATCATGTCCACGGAACCTCTCGGTGCGCTACTCAGTAAATACAGATATGTATGTAGTACGGCCGCTCTTAAGAGCCATTAAAGAGCCATTAAAGAGCCATTATGCACCTAATATACGCGGTATTGTAGTATACAGATAGGTATCTACGTACATGCATAGTTGTATTTACACTACTTTATCCGCTGAGCACAGGCCCAACCTCCGCCAATCATATCATTACTCTCGATTTTGTTTTCTCGCCTTGTTACAGCTAACGACGGTCGATGAACCTCATCCTTTAGCACACTATAACTACAAATACATACAACTAGTGTGTATGTTGTATTCTCTTCATCTCTTCATATGCATTCCCTAACTCGCCACATAAGCAAGCAGCTAACAATGGGTCCTTTGATTTCATCAGCTTTTTTTGCCTGTCTCGCCCAAGCCCTGACGGACGGCCCCTCCTCGTCCCCTCTCATTCCCTTCAGGAACGATACTTGCATACGCATTACAACAAGTAATAGTTCTATAACAGGCACAGGCACAGGCACAGGGACACAGGCACCATTGTTTTGTAGTAACAGTTGGTGGTGGTAACCGTTTTTTTATCTTCCCAAGGACCGCCGGTCTCAGCGACAGGCCCCCCCTCCCCTCAACCTAGATGTGATATGCCATTCAATGCAATGCAATCCCAATAGTCTCTCTCTCTTCTTTTTTTTCAACTTACCTCACTCATTCATTCCCCGGGATCTTGTTGGTTTAGTCTCTGCCATTCATCATCGCTTGGCTGTTGAGCTGCAGGCAATCTTCCAACGCTAGGGCTCTGACCACCTTGAATCATACCCACCCATACGCACACACACACATGCATATACATGTATGTACATATTTACACCAAAGATAAATGCTGCGTGCTACTTCTTCTCTACTGGGCATGGTAGCGCTACCTTAATAACTACATACATCTGTTCTAGTGGCTAGTGTCACAGAGATGTCTTTTTGTCGCTACGCCTATGCGATTTGCAATGTGTAGGAGGTCTTGTATGTGTGTGTTCATATGCGACCCAGCATAACGTAAATCCAATGTACAAGTCCTTGTTATTATTACATGACTAAATACTAACGAATATTAGTGTATTATCTCTTTCTCCTTTCCCTGAATCTTACATGTAAGGTACGCCACTCTCGAGCATGAGACAACGCCAACGCATAATAGATACACATACACATGCAAGTAGAAGCAGTAATCTACATACATATTTTCATGGGTGTCACTAGCCCAAAAAAAAATAGCCTAGGCAAGAAAAAAAAGTCTGGTTCCAGCTCACTTTTGTGCACCATCTTCGCCAACCCAGTCGCGGTTACGTCACAACAAAATAATTCTATTCCTTGCTTCTTCTTTTTATCCACCTCGCTTGAAAAGTAAGCAAAAAATGCATATTGAAGGGAACAAAAACAAAAAGAGAGAAGCAAACTTGGACTACTTTGTCCGCCAAAGCTGGGCTAACCGTGGAACCAGGGCAAGTTAAGAGGGAGAGTCAGGCAATAGCGATCACTACTGATAATGGTAAGTTTACCTTTTTACTTTTCTGGTCTTTTTTTTCCTGTTCTCTCTCACTTGATCGTTGTTTTCTTTCTCTCCCTTCGATGATCTTTGATAGAGAGCAGCTGGCTAACAAGAAAAATAAAAGCCAGAAAACAAGAGGAAAACAGAATAGAAAAAGCTAATACACGACTTGTTGGGTCGCATGCTACCGTCTTTGCGCACGGGATCATCATCGTGACTAACTTGATCATCAGCCAAACAAAAATAGTCGTGAAAAAAAAAATTTAAAATTCCGCAGCACTCGATAAATTCGATATATTGAGTTTTAGTAATTTTACTCATTTTTCTTGACTCTTTATTTGTTTAGTATTATATTCAGAGGCAAGATAGCTCCTATAAGTTACCTGTTCTACTTTACGCCACCAGATAACTGTCACTTTTTATGCTACAAAACAATTCACACATTTCTAGGGGAAGAGTTCTTCTTGAACATATTTCAAGACCCCAAGTTAAAGGGTCTTGCATATCACTTAAGACATTTTTTTTTGTTTCTGTCGACGTCCGATCCAAGTCAAACTAATTACATTGTGGAGGTTAATCAAGAATAGTAAAGAAAGTAACGTTATATTTGATAAAATCATGTGTAGTGTGTAGTCATCAGTATTTTCTTGATATTCTCGTCTTTCAAGCACTTGTACTATAGTTTACAAGGAACAATACAAGCAAACGAGTCAGGGCTTTGATTTGTTGCTTTAAATGTTTGTTTCTTTCTGTTGAGGAGACAGACTCTTTTGTTTAAGAGAAAAAAGAAAAGTTACATGAACATGTTTTGTCATGCTATACCCGTAATTATAGACAGCTTCAGGAGGAGCTATTTAGAAGGAAGCACAGTCTAAATCACGGGATTAGTTGGTTTTTGATACATATGTAGATATATCTCATATCACCACTACTACATATATCATAGAAAAGAATATAACCGCCTAGATGAACCTGACCTTCTCTTAGTCCAACTTGCTAATACTTGGTTTCTCAGCTGAAGATGTCACATGCGTATATACAATGTAGTAATATTGATGTGTATTTTTGTCTAGACCTGAACTACAAAGCATTAGAGTTTAATTTTTTTTCTACTCCCCTCCTCTTCTTTTCTCTGAGGTAGCATCACGTACAACTTATATGTGCATTATAATATTTGCGCAGTCAGCAAACTCCGTTTCGTGCGGCTGCACGGACTTTTGGTTAAACTAGCCGTCCAGTAGATAATAGCGGTCTTAGGATACGATGAAGATATAGCTACAGATACGGATTTTACTCAAGTTATAGTCCAACGTTGCGGCTGTTTAGCTCAAGAAGTCGGGAAAAAAAAGAAATCAAGGGATAAGGAAAAATTAAAGGTATTAAAAATCTGGGTAATGGCAACAGAATAAAAGACGAACGGCTAATTACAGAAAGTCCTTTTATTCGTCACCGGGTTTGAATCCGCCTGAAAAAGAAGCTTACAAAGGCCTCTCTCTCTTGCCTTGCTACATTATCAGTAGTTCTATCTATACAGACATATTAGTACTAAAGTAACTTGGTCAGCCAGCTTGCATTAATGTTTGCAAGCCACCTCATTTTTAATTCGTAGTATTACGAGACTAGGTATTTGTACTAATACCAATAGTAGTGGCAGTGGTATCTCACTAGACCATCCTCATTCGCTCATGAGAAACAACAGATTGTTAAATGTATCGGCCGAGCTTATTGTTTTTTTCATGCATGTATCTGTATCTATGTACACATGTATATGAGTGAATACATTCATTACTAAACTAAAGCAGTACGACACCAAATCCCTGAACCCTTTGTCTTCCAATCGATTCATCGGCTTTGCCTAATGACAGATAGATCAGAGATCTACATATCACTAAGTGCTTTCGATTTTCTTTTGATGGACTTCATCTTCTTCTCATACTGCTCTACCTATTGTGGTATATAGGTATTTCCCCTCTTTCTATCATCTCACAATTAATTATATATAGTTAACATATGATCTGGTAAATAGTAAATTTAGTCAAGTCTAGACCGGACCCTGCTAGGTTCCATCCATGCCCATCTTCCCCTCTCGAATATCTGTATTTCCCCTCTCCGTTTCCTCTTCTGGCCTATTGCTACGGCTACTACTACCACGTCTTTCATTAGTACATAACACAACTAGTTGAATGTCGTTGTCAGAAATCAAGCAGAAGCACTAGTAATTAGTACCGCTAGGCAATAGTAAGTTAGTACTAATATAAATGCCAGCAACAGTAGTAACCATAGTGGTTTTTTTTTTAACTAGTTGTATTAGATTGCTACTGCTACTTCACCGCATATCCGTCCAGCGCAGCCCAGTCAATTTCAAATACAAGTATCCACCGACTTTCCTACCGTGCCTATTATTTTTATGCCTTTGATTCGCTGTTTGGCTTACTTGGGACGGCAGAGTTGCTTTACAAATGCCAGGTGACCTGCTTAAAAACCTCCTCTTCCTCCTCCTCCTCCGCCGGCTCACCGACAACAGACACAGTGCGTGCCTGACCAACACGCAAAAGAGGGGCAAGCGCAACGATGTACCTGCAGAGTATCTCTTGTGCCTGGCATCAAAAACGGGGAAGTAAGAAAGAAAATAAAAAAGGGAGGGGTGGCACACACACACACACAAAGTTCCCCTCACGATTATTACTGTCCATGGTTGTATGTGTGTATTCTACGCATTTTTTGTAAGGGCCTCCTTTATTCACCAATTTGGCTACTTGTATGACTCGGATTCACAAGGTGAAGAAAATAAAAAGGTCTCCACAAGGTAGTGCAGTTTTTCCTATCGAAGTTGTCAAGGTTATCGTGAAGATATGGCTGTGGGGAAAAGAAAAGGCAAAAAGAGGTGATTGTATTTCTTCATATTTGTGCGGAATATTCGGGCATGTTGAAAACCACTCAAGCCCTAATTCGGCACTTTTCTCCATTTTTTTCCGTCTTTTCTCTTGAGGTATCGAACAAAGCCACTCCAAACTTACAGTAAACTTACAAATTACAACACAGACAAACTTAGAATGTAACGTATAAGATAGAAGACAATCAATAGGGTTAATATAACCCTGGGACACTACTACTCGTGATAAAACGCCCCGTTGGACTTGATGAGAATTCAGGCTAGGATCTGCCTGCCAACTAAGGACGGAAGGAACGATCGAAGGCGCGAGGGGTTGGGTTCAAAGTAGGGCCTGAAATCCATTGATGAATTGCTTGCCTTGTCATCTGTATCTTTCGCGAGAGATTGATGAGGTCATGTAGAAGAGAAAGACACTGATATTCACTGACATATAGAAGATATAGACAAGACGTGCCCCCGTTGTCGAGGACGAATAGGGACACCCTGAAATGAGATGTCGTTGATGCGGGCTAAACAATATGAAGGAAGCGGAGAATGAAAGGGTCCTGTGCCTTCTGGCTAGCATATCTAGCAGGCTATCCTTTTGCTTGTGTCTTTGTCTACATTTATCTACGAACTATAACTTGGCGGAGTTATTGTTGCTGTGGAAGTAGGTGGCCTGTAATCGAACATGATCCTAAGCCGGGCTACTTGGGCATCCTCAGAATTTAGTTGTTGGTATTAGGTCTTCGACCCTTGTTGGCATTCTCAAAGGAAGATGAAAACAAGAAGAAAAACGTTAGGGGGGGGCCTTGCTAGATTTACTTTCAAGATCCTAAGCTAGGCTTCGAAGCTTAGTTTTTTTCTTCTATTTTTTTGATTTACTTGTTCTTGTTGACGTTTTTTTTGATGACGACATCGTTTAGTTTTGGTGCTACAACAGCGGTGTCGATAAAATCAGAAGAAGGCCGACCAAAGGAAGGAACGAGGCCTGTTGAGAAAAAAAGAAGGAAATCGACTTGTTTTTTGGCTCGATTTTTTTTTCTTGTGGAATGACAGACAAGCCACAGTAATCAGAAAATTATAGTTAGTTACCTATAGTTCTTTTCAACACTTAATATTTCGAAAGCTATCATATCAGCTTGCAAATCATTCTAAAATTAGACGTCGACCGTCATGTGATGATACTATCATCTTTTCTTTGGGATTCGCTGTCATTAAAGAATCTCGATGAGCTTATAATCACTACTATAGTTTGCTACCATCATATCAACTAACTATCTTAATATTTAGTGATTAAACATGAGTGAAGTGGCGAAAAGGCACAAAACAAAACTGTAGGGGCGATTTGCATTTGTACTTTGTAGTTATGATGGAGCTGGATTATGTTTCCTAGGCTAGTTACAGATATATAGCTTTATTAAAATACAATAAACATTTATTCTTTGCCACACACTTAAGCCAGCTCAGTCAAGTCAGCCCCCAACAAACCAATGTATCAATATAAGTATTTGTCTCTTAAGACAGCAAGAAAAACACTGTTTGATCTGACTGTGAAAATCAACCGCTTTTTGCCTTTGTTTACAACTTACATCCTCTGCCAGCAGATCATGGACATGTCATAAAGTAAAGGAAACAATGTGCAACAAGGGTTGCCAACACACGAGTTTTGATTCCGAAGCGGTCTAGAGATATTGTTGTCGTGTTTTGGAGACATATATCTCAGAAATACAAGAGAATAATGAATTAGGACAACATAGAATAAAAAAAGGACACATCGGGGAAACCGTCGTATCCTGTTTCTTTCTTTCTTTCTTTCTTATTCATGGGCTGAACATTATTCTCTCAACTCGTTCAATGCCGACTATAGGAGAACGTACTATCTGGCTCGCAATTGGTGCCTCTCTTTTTGAATTCGTTTCGTGCTTAAACGAAAATGCATTTGAGAAACACGGGAAGAACTACTGGTTATTTCGTCTCCCCTTTGCAGCTTTTGCGAAGGGAACAAGGTGCATCTTGCATTGACGAGCCCGCCTATAATGATATCTCTGCTGCTTTCTCCCAGTCATACAGATACACTATGTGCAGAAGTACGAGTATATATATATATATATATATATATGTGTGTGTGTTATAGTATTTGCATGCACTTAGTTAGGACTATCGATGGGAGAAGATGGGCCTAGGGCAAGTCCTTCATTGTTATTATACAGATCTACCTTGTTTATATATCTTAGTGTCGCCTTCGGAGTACAACGCCAACAAGCTATCTTTGTCGGCCAACTGACGTGGCCGCAGCCCGAGAAAACTAGCGGAGCGTTCTCTGTCCTATCAGCATCCGTAGATGCAAAAACATAACAAAAGGTGCATACTAGTGATTTGGCGAAGATCTTGATTACATCGCTGTACTATCTATATGTCCATATATGATTAATAGGCAAACGTTATAATAACTGTGGTATGGCATGTTTTCAATATTGGATGATAAAAGTAGCCATATTTTATGCCTCTGTTTATATTCTCTCACCGATACATAAGAAACTTTGATTTAAACTTGTAGTTGGCTATATTTTGTTGCTAATATTTATACTTTATAATGTCTCTGGAGAACTAACAAGCCTATTTACTTGTTCGGTATTAAGATATATATGTACCTAACTATAAGGACTTGAGCAATTAAATTGACTAGGCTCTAGGGTCAATGAACAAGGGAGGAATTGCTTTGTGTTTTTGTTTGCCTGTTTCCCTTTCATTTTGTTTATCTAGAAACATTTTAGAAGTTCTTAATCACTTAACTTCCCTGCTAGATACAAAGAAAGCCCTTGCAAGGCTATAATAGCCATTCCATTACTTATAGATATAATAATCAACATAACTTGCCTATAGCAAGCATCAAAACTATGCCTTTTTTTCTTTTCCTAGAGCTGTAACGTGATGTTACAGAATTATAGTGACCTAAAACTACACGATCTCTTGTACACACGTTCGAAATATACTTTGTTTTTCTTTGTACTCTCCTTGTTTTTCTTCTATACTGCGGCCTTATAATACCATATAACCACCAAAACCCACGCTAGCTTTTCTCTAAGCGAGGGCTCGGCAAAAAAATCTAGACCGTGTGATGCTGATTGTTTGCGATAAATAGGATTGTTTCTTGGTGATTAATGCTACTCCATGTGCTCGGTATGAATCTGTATCTATAGTACGTGGGTTTTTTGAGCAGCAAAGTGGTGGTGAAGTTGGTGTCATTTTATAACTATAGATACGTACAAGGTGACCTTGAAAGAATAACCTACGCGAAATCTAGTCTTGAGTCTCTGTCATATTCTGAATTTGACAGTCTAGACTTGAACAAGTCCTGATCTGATTGCCCTTTTTCCCTCTTTTGTCATCATTCACTATAGAATCCCCTAGAATTGCAAGTAATTGATTCCATGTTCCATTTCTTGCTTCTCCCTTTAGAATATATTCCTACTATCCGGGTCATATCATATTGCCATGTATTCCTATTACTAGGGGACCGTTTAACTAAGAAACATATCTCCCTTCTTCTTAATGCCATTTAAATTGCCGTTCCTACATGAGGAATGAAAGAGGGTGGGTGATCTTTTTTTTATTGCTGTAGGAGGCTGAGGATGATATGCATGCCAACGATAGATGTAAAACGCCCCTTCTTTGTATATTTTGCTATAGGTAGTGTCACAAGGAATCTACATATCTGTATGCTGTAGCCCGAATATCTTTCCGTTAAGTCGGGATATCTGCATTGTCGTACGAGGAAAAGAAGAGATATATCAAAAAAGCCACGCTGATACTTTGTCCAACCAACCGAAACAAAAAATAAGAGTCATCGAGGGACTTTGTGTTATAATATACGTCATGTTAAATTAATACTGGATATTCTATATGCTCGTAGATGCTGACTATAATGATAATGCTAGATATAAATGATGATAAAAATGCATATAGACAATAATGAAAAACGACAAGGTAATAAATGCTGTAGAATTAGCAAAACAATGAACTTATAAAGAAACATCCTCATAGAGGCTCAAAATCGGCCATGGTGTCGTTTAGATCAACATCTGTAACTTCATCGGCACCACTTAGATACTTGTCCCGCAACGCCTGCTTCCAGTTCTCTATCGTGTCCACCCGGCCGTCCGCCAGCTGAATCTCACCGCGTCGGAGCTTGATCTTCATGCCTGGAACTAGAAACCACTCATGGCTTTTATCACAGACAATGATACGCGACGCCTTGAGGCTCATCTCCCCGTTATGATGTTGGTGGTCAAGATTACCGGCTAGCTCCAACTTGAGCTTCGCGTGGCTGCGACCCAGCACCTTCTCAAGCGCACGTTGACGGTTCATTGGCTTGATAACATTCTCTAAGCACTCGATGCAGTAAACATCGAGACAGTGCGTGCATACCGCAAAGTCTGGGATCCGACCAATCGTGTCCAGGCACTGCGCACAAACCCGGGGGCTAAACCGCGAATAGGGGAGCAGCGGCTGTGCGAACGAGTCGGCACTTGTCGTCATACTGTCGGCAGCGATGATCATGCTAAGGCTTTCCGTGGCGGGCTTGCGCATGCTCTGGTATAAAGCTTGGGCGTTCTCTGTGTCACCAATGGCTACCAAGGCACGGGAGATATTGTCTAGCGCATATGGGTCATTTTCGGGTTCGCCATCTTCGAGGATTGCAAGACTCTCCTCGATGATTCCAGTGAGAAGCTGTCGCGCCTCTAGGTTTTCGCCATTCAGCTGGTATATCAGGCCACGGTACAGCATCGCGTCATTGACATCCAGTCCCACTAGGCGTTGTGGCATATCCTTGTGTTGGTGGCGACGTAGGTGCATCTGTAGATCGTCAAGCTCTCCAATCCACTTCTGCGCCCAAGGCGAGTTGATACCTGCCGAAACCGCAAGGTGTTTGTATACGAGAACAAGGCTACGCAACGACATGAGGTGCATCCGACGCACTAAGATACTGCCTCTGAGATGACTGCCAATCTTCAAGATATCATGATGAATATCTTCTGCCTTCTCGTACTCGCGAGAGTAAAAGCGTAGCATTCCGAGCGCAAGTCTGAGATAGAGCTCTTTGGCTGGGTCCTGCTGTCTGATGGCCATACGGATCGCTTCATGAAATGCCAGCGTCATGAAACCAACGTTGCCGCATATGCAAGCAGCGCGGGGGATAGTCCATTCAGCCAACGTACCGAGAGCAGCCTGGCTGACCAAAAAGTCATGAAGTCTAGTGGTCGTCACAATCTTGTCACTCCCGGACTGCTTGTCAAGCCAAATCATCATTTTCATGATATCCGAGTGCCTGTTGTTCTTGCCCAGCACCGATAGATAAGCGGCTTCTGGGATGAATTTGTCTCGTTCGTATGAGTTGTTGATGGCCTTTTTGTAGTACGACAGAGATTTATCTGTTTCGCCCAGTTGGTGATAACAGTCCGCAATTTGTAACTGGATAGTGGAGAGTCGCCATGCGCTGTAATCAGCGTCTTTCAAGTTTTTCGTGCCAATGTTTTTCCTTCCTAATTCTAGCTCCAGAGTCTCGCAAAGACGACTGCGCAACAATGCCTTGTTGTAGTCTTTGTTAACAAAGTGGCAGTACGCTATACGGCCATAAGTTTCGATCATGTTGCGATCGACATCAAGCGAAGTCTCGAAATTGGTCATAGCTTCATTCACCATCTTAAAAACAAGATATGTGCTACCGACACGTCGAAACCAGTGGCCAGTCTTCGGGATATCTGATGCCCAGTTGAGTGCCGTTTCAATGCGGGAACGAGGAGCGATGTGTGACCAGTTGACATCGGAGTCTGTCCACGACTTACCTGATTGAATGTATGCGACACTGTGAACAATCTTTAGACATAGATGCGTTGGAATCCACTTATTGAAACTAGGATCGAGCCACGCCGAAGCATACAAGCGGCCAATCTTTTCAACAAGCCCACCTGGCCTCTTGACTGCATCCTGTGCCCAGGCTTGCGAATCGGGGTCAAGGCTGCTGACGACATCGGGGTCAGACATCCACTCAGACAAACATGCCATGTTGGCATCAGTAAAGAGCTTGAGACTATCCTCCTCCTGTGTCCAACCTAGGACATATCGTCTGATTGTGAGAAGTTTGATTAGGCTCCGACCAATATCTCGTTTGTCCAGTGTATCGACGTTATGCCTATTGACGGCTACCAAGTGCTCCTGCCAGTACCAAGAGGCATACCGCCAAAGATTGATACCAAGAACAACCTGTGTCTGCTTTCCGGCAACAGCACCAGTTTTTGGAGCCGTGAGAACTTGAAGGCACGTCTTGAGAATATGAAGATTGGCTGCATCTGTATCAAAGCCTATATAGGGCTGGCCGTTTTCGGACTTGGCTACACCCTTGGTGTGCTTTTTGAAGAACTGAGTGATGGATTGATGAAAAAAGGCGACATCTGTCTTATAGATGTTTGAATCGAACTGGAAATTGGGCTGGGCGATATAGTCTGGACTGTGAGAGGATTTGGGCGAGCTAATAGAGGTGAGATTGGGCGACTTTTGGGCGTCATCAAGTTGTTTGACAAGGTCAGCTGTTGTGAAGCCATCTTCTCGGATCAAGGCAAAAAAGCACGAGTATGGTCCACGGAGCGACTCCTCCAGATTAAGTGGTGGAGCTCCAAAACGCAACTCAAAGATAGCCATGATCTCGCTCA
Source organism: Davidsoniella neocaledoniae (assembly GCA_009806295.1). Lineage (NCBI taxonomy): Eukaryota > Fungi > Ascomycota > Sordariomycetes > Microascales > Ceratocystidaceae > Davidsoniella > Davidsoniella neocaledoniae. The sequence continues at coordinate 18,092 of RHDR01000320.1, forward strand.
GCTTGAGCGTCTCTTGGGCGCATGTGACCCATATCAGCATCTCGTTCAAGTCGTTGATCTGGTCTGCGCTAAGCGAAAATTGCATGCGTGCAATCGTTTGGCGAAACATGTCGTCGGCTTGAGCTGGATACTTCTGTACGCTCTCGAGAATCGAAGCCATATGCGTGTTGTTGTTCATATCAGACAACATGAACTGGGCGAGGATGAAGAGGCCTCCGACCTTTTCGATAAGAAGATTGATTATCTTTTTCTTAGTGATCTCGTCGGTGCGTTTGAGAATGCGTGACTTGTTGACTTCTTCGGCGATGAAGGATTTAACATCGTGACTAGCTCGATCTGTCGTTATGACTATCTGGCTCAAGGAGAGCTCCTTGTCTTCCTTTAATGTAGTTATCTGATCTTGAAGAGTTGGCCGCCCTGTTATCAGAACCTGCAACTGAACTGCGGTTTTCGAGCTTGTACGCATTTTCCCCATATCAACAAGAACATCAAATAGCTGAGCTAGGTCAGACGGTTCTGCTTCGTCGATGCCATCGATTATGAGATATATTTTGCGTTTCCGGCTGTCGGTGATGATGGGCTTTTTGATAAGCTGGGAAAAGGCACTAGGGATAGTCTTGATTTCCTCACTGCTTTGGATGTTGTGCAACAAAGCCTTTGAGTAGAAATCATCGTCTTCTGCTAGTTGGAATGCAATATCCCGGATGGTTTGGTGGACCGACCGTGTTTCGGGTCTGTTTTCACGGAAGAAAAAGTAGGCAAATGAGTCTGACGACAGCTCGCTTGACTTTGACACGGTCTGATTTGCCCATGAGATGATCCGTGATGCTAGGAATGATTTCCCGGTACCTGTAGATATAGTGTTTAGTTTACATTGTTTGGGTGCATCAAGGGGTGGTGATTAAACTGGGATTGCTAACCTGGGTTCCCGGTGAGCCACAGAAACTGAGTCTCGCCCCTGTTCCACGTTTGAAATGTTGAATCTTTGATCAACCAGTCACCCGTTCCAGAGGTTCGTGATTTCCTAAGATATCGGTAACGGTCCTCCGTATAGACCGATGGTTGCAGAATATCCTTCACTTTCAAACGACTCCGTTGTATGGTCTGTTCTCGAGCTTCCTCGCGGAACTCATCCCACTTCTCCTCGATATGGTGCTGCATTGAGATGGCCCTTTTGATCTCAGCAAGAGTTTCGGCCATGACCATACTAGTTTCGCTCTCTACTAGCTTGTTGAGTTTGTCAATGACCGGTTGTACAGGGCTGCCTTGTCCTATCAGGCGCTTAAAGTATGATTTGGTGCGGCCGCGGTGGATTTCGACGACAGCCACTAGCATCACTTCGAAGATGGCAGCCATGATCTCTATGCACTTGGTACGCAATGGTGATGACATCTTTTCCCGAGTATAGAAATGGAGGCGTGTGGTGAAGTCTTTTAGACGCCTAAACAGTTCTAGAATCGAGTCGTAGGCACTTGACACGCCATCCGCAGCACCGAGTAGCAGACTGACAGCGACGAAAATGGCTTGAGATGGCGCAAAGATCTGTTCAATCACTCCGCTAAAGGCTTGGGCAACCTGCTCAATGGGCCTCATAATCTCGCCTATGATGTCGATAATTCCACGCTGCTTCTCGCGCCATGTGCCGAACATCTCGTTCTGGCGGTCTAAGGCATTGTTGAGATCCTCTATTGAGCGTAATGACGAATCGAAGAAGTTGATGGCCTTCTCCGGACCTACAGTTTTCACGTAGGTTTCATGCGCTTCCTTGATGAGGGTGCGGAATAGCGCGTCCATATCGGAGCTGTGGTCCTTCTCCGAGCCAGAACTTGGGAAGGACATGGTGTTAATAGATATAGAGGATAGACTAATAGAGTATTCGCCGTGGTCGTTAATGTAGTAATAGGTAAAAGTATAAAGGTAGTTAATTGGTATTTGGTAGTGGGTGTATAAAAAAGCAAGTCGAATCTGAGTTGTGGGTAACACTCCAGTAAGCAACTCCTGATGCAACGGTGGAAGGTCGTATTATTATATACAGAAATGGAGATGTTGTCAAGATCCGGTATATTCATACAACGGTACTCTACGCCTGACTACAGTGCAAGGTCTTGGCAAGGGTAAGCCAATCGACAGCCAAACATGCCGTTTGGAGACTCTGAGCTGAGAGGAATCTCTGTCCAGCAAAGCTACGCAGCTAGCCAAGATTAAAGGCAAAGAGATGCCTACAAGAGACTCATCGAGAAGTAGTTTTATAGACTGGGCAATTTCAATTGTCTTGGGCGCTTAGATGGGTAAAATGATGCACGTGAGGCCCTGAAACTGGGCGTGAAAAGGACATCAGTTAGTTAAATTGTATAGGTGGTAGAGAATTATTGAGGCGTGGATAAACAGTCATCACGTTGCCCTATGTACAATGAGACAAAAAACAATATGAATTTGTGGCTATGAGATCTAGATATTCATTAAGATATGGGAGAGCGAAAAGAAAATGTACTATGATTTTCGAATACCGATGATATTTGATAAAGCTGGCAGTTCCCCCATATTGGAAACTACAACATTACATACAGATATACCAGCAACAATGGCTATGTTACTTATGCATAAAGAAACAACAGAGTTACTCAATATGTAATGGTACAATTGATGACTAATACATTGTTATGAGAACAAGGCTACTAGTATAACTACATGACGGCGGATATGTTGGTTCTCAAAGAGCCATGATTTTCTGTGCGTAACCGCCGTGTTCTGTGCCTTACATTTTATTTGTTATTTTGATACTTTGGTATAACTAACCAACTAAATGCTAGGAAAAGAAAGGTGTTTCCCAAGGTGGTGCCTTCGGCTACCTGCAGAAAGGTTTCATTCTCGGGTTTCAAGTCAAAAGAAACCCCTCTCTCCCTTACTGAGGGATCCGGGATATAGCCTAAATTTACTAGCAGAAAAGACTTCAGGAGGGCCAAAGAAAGATCTTTGCCTAGCCAATGGGTCGTTACACCTTGCCTAGACGTCACCACATTAGATGGCATTGAATTTACTTTGCCTGGGACTTGAGTATCCAATGACCTCCAAAATCTTTGCCTTTTTTGTGAATCAGCCTCAAAAAGATAATTTTTGAAAGAACGTCGTGTCCCAGCTTGTCCCAGTCTAGCTATATGTAGATGTACTAGGTCGTTTATTGTGTCAGGTAAACAATGGGCCTGTCAAAGCTGGCCTTCTTACTATTCGGTATGTTCAGCGCGGTAGTAAGTAAGCCTTGGTCCATACAACTATAACCGCCAAGTGTACCTGTATTTGTAGAGGTGGATACCCCTACAACCTAGAGGCCAAACACGACCATAATGCAGGGGTATATAACCAAAACGTCAAATTTTTGTACTTGATGTTTATAAGAGTATATTGTAATTCGGTTATCACATGTTCCAATAGTGTATATTTGTAAATGCTACTATAGTGCCGAGATCCCAAAAAATAACTTTTCACATGCCTTTCTTGCCTCTAAAAAAACCGCCCAGGGCGCCCATTAGTTCCGGAAAACCTTTGTCATAACTTCCGGGCACCGTGCCGCTACGAATCCAGCCAGGCAGTTTGTCTTGTATCCGGGGCGTGCCATATCTTCGATCGCAAAGAATAATTGCGGCGTAATCATTGCGGTGGCGGATTGCTCGACCAATACTTTGGTTCACAGCTCGCATACAGGCATTTTCATAGAAATCGCGAGCCTCCTTCTTGCCTATGGTCACAGCCTGTTCATGTGAAATATTACCTAGCGCATTTTTATCGTCACTGTGAGGCTTTGTCAGCCGGTCGACAGCTGAGGTCTCAATGTATTCCATCTTAGCTTTCCAGTCAGGGGAGTTGATATTTGGGAAAGGCAGGCCAACCACAATGACGCAACGTCCTAGTTGGTCTGAAAAGTTGATACCTTCACTCATCTTGCCACCAACAACGCCCAGAAGCATTGCTCCTTTGCCCAGCTTGCCAGTTTTAGCGTCTGGCTTCATGATTGCATCAGTGTATTCTTGCAAAATGTCGTCACTTGAAGCAGTCTTGGACTCCTTGAATAGTGCCTTACGGGTTTTGAGGCGCTCCCAAATGCTATTAGGGTCATTACCCGCGCCTTGCCATACCTTGACGACTTCATCGAGGTAGCCATAGCTAGGGAAGAAGACTACCATTCCGTCTGGAATGATACTACACATGTTGACCAGGCACATTCCAAGTTGTGAAATCATTCCTCGGTCACTACGTCTTTGGAAGCTGAACTCAAATGGCATGTCTTTGCCTTTGCCAAGGGTCCAAACACAGAGATTTGACGCAGGTATCACATGACCACAACTCAAAGTTGAGATTTTGCCAGGAGGGAGTTGAGGAAATAGATGTGACGTGTAGTCTCCAAAGGGCGACATTGTACCGCCAGCGAGTATCACTGCCCGAGCACTTGATGCAATGCTCGAGAACGCCTGGGTGGGCGATAGTAGAAGGTATGAGAGTTGCACATCTCGGTCCTCAACCTTGGGCTCCAGCTTTTGGAAGAAGATACGCCCCTCAAAGCTCAGGTTCGTGAGGGCAAGGAGAAAAGACACCAGAGTCTGGAGAACAGGTGTACTAGATGTTGGTGGCACAGGCTTACCTTCTTGTTTTGCCTGTTCAGCTTCGACATGTGAAAGATAGCCCTCAATTTTGTATGCCAACTTTGATTCTTGGACATATTGTACAAGTTTGTACATATTGATTTGGTCAGCGCCTTTTCGACTGAGCAGGCTAATGGCCGTTACAACTCCATTTTCAGGCTGCAGTTTATGGTTAGCATTTTATCATTATATTATAGCGATGTTGTCAGTACTATGACGTACCTTTCCACTTTGAGCTTCGACAAGCCATGACGTCAGACATTCCATGACACGTGCGACTCGCCCAACTTGAACACGATTCTCAGGCTTCAGCTTCTTCCCGAACTTCTTAATGTATATGCCTATCATTTGTCGTGCTCGCTTGAGTTCGCTAAGTTTGATTGATGCAGCATGGACACTCGCTATTGCATCCATAATGTTGTGGGCTTCATCGATTATCACAACATTACCGTTTAGATTGATACCAAGTGTCTCACGGGCATTTTTCTGTAGCAGCAGAGGATATGGAAGTGTTATGATCTCTGCTCCTGGAAGAACTGTTCGTGATGCATAATATGGGCATACAGAAAGCTTTTTGCCCAACTTATACAAATCCTCAATATCCGGCAGAGTTGCAAGTGACGTATCACGAAATTGGTGAGTTTGAGAAAGAAGCTCTTCATTCGGCATATATTGACAGCCACCCGTCTTCGACTTCGACTGTTGAAGCTCGGCACAGCGGTCATTGATGGCTTGTACCGACGTTAACCTTGCTACTGATGAGTTGATACACAAGTTCTTTCGTGACGATAGCGGCACAGCTTTGACGGACTCGCTGCTAGCTGGGCCATCTTTACATGATTGCAATGACTTTGGCAAGCTGGATGGGAATTGCGGTCGTCTCAGCTCAGCAATGAACTGACTAAGTTGTGAGTGCGTGCGTGAAGCATAGAAAATCTAGGCGAAGCCCCATGTTAGAAACTGAATCAATCTTCTTAAGACGTGAGATTCACCTTTAAGGGCTCTTCTAGAGCATCATCTTCGTCCTCTTTCTTCCTTGGGCCTCCTATACCAAGACTTGATAGCAAGTTACGTGTTTCTTTACTTAATCCTGAGAGCGGATCGCTGTCATCACGGCCATTATCATCTACATCATCCAGAAGGAATCGATCCTCGTCATCATTGGCTTCTGCATGTAATAGTCGGGCTTCTTCCATGCGCCGCCGTTTATTAGTCCGGTTTTCCATGTCCTTCTCTTTCTGTCGAATCTTGGCGAGTTTCTCTTCTCTTTCCTCCCATTTTTGGGTGAGCTCTGCATGTTTCTGAGATAACAACTGATCGATAATCCATTCTGGCTCATCAACATATTGTTCTTTCATCGTGTTTACTGTATTTTCAAACTGAGATGACTTCTGGTTTCTAAGCCATGTCATCGCGGAGCAGATCAACGAAAGCGACTTTCCAGTTCCAGTAGGACTCTCTATGATGCCTATTTGGCCATCGCCTTTCTCTAGTACATCGTAGACAGCCTTCATAAACTGAAGCTGTACATCGTAAGGGGTGTATGGATGATGGTACTTCGCTGCTTGCGTATCTGTAAATGCAGCATTGTTGATAGAGTCCATCTTGAAAACTTAGTTAGTACTTTGAATTTCTGTTAGAACAAAGACAATTATGCGTTGATCCAAGATAAAACATCCAGCATCATTATGATAATCGATATTGCGCTACTTGTAATTGGCGGTCACTAGTCGCGCGCTATAACATGGGATTCTATAAAACTTTAACCCAAAATAGGTTTAACACAGTCTGCCACATGCGCGACATCACGTGAATTTAAAGATGTGGCGCTTTGCCTCTCAAGATGTGGCACTAACAAGGAAAAAAATTAATGCCCGGTTTTCTTTATTTTTTCGTTATGCAAAATTACCATAACCTTGCTTTTAGGGCTCTTGGGAAAAGAAATTTTGTGCGCCCCACAAACAACGACAGAAACTCCACTCAGTGCCTCCAAGGCCGCTTCAGCAAAAATCACTTTGTCTGTTGGACGAATCTGAAATCTCTCTGTTTTCAATTCCCTAGCAAGCATCTGCAGTTGTTCAACAGGACGACCTAATCACCATGCCTACCAGACTCACCAAGACCCGGAAGCAGTACGTTTTTACTTATCTATCCTTCACTACACCAAGAATACGTTTTTCGACCCGATGAAAGCCCCGATATCTCGACGACACTGTTGCGATTGAGCCGCTCTTTTTTTTCTACGTTTTGCGCATTTCAAAGGAGGGGCGCAGTTGCATTCGATATCACGAGAAGACTTCGGCAATCATCGACGAAATTCATTCTATTCCACACATCAATCCCTCTATCACGACACCAGCATATATTTCGTCATAACAAGACTTCAATGAACGAGAACATAGAGAACTAACTTTTTTTCTACAGCCGGGGTCACGTTTCGGCCGGTAAGGGTCGTGTCGGCAAGCACCGGGTATGATTTAACTCCCCAAATCCCTCATCACGCCTACGAACACTCCAGGATTTTAAAAACCGAAGACTCGATTCACCGAAGAACCACGATAAACCGACAATCTGTCGAAAAAAATGCGATGTTCAGCGGCACATGTACATCATCGAACATGGAAACTAACTTGATAAAACAGAAACATCCCGGTGGTCGTGGTCTTGCCGGTGGTCAGCACCAGTAAGTCAACTATCCGGTTTCAGTTTCATGCCATTGTATCATGCTGACCAACACACTTTAGCCACCGCACCAACATGGATAAGTACCACCCTGGTTACTTCGGTAAGGTTGGTATGCGCTACTTCCACAAGCAGCAGAACCACTTCTGGAAGCCCGTGATCAACATCGACAAGGTACATATCTCTTCTATACTCTCAATTCCAACAGATGTTTCATCTCGATTTGAAGCATAACCTACCGAGCATCATTTGCTAACGTATAATATAGCTGTGGTCGCTGGTTCCCGAGGAGACCCGTGACGCCTACGTCTCTGGCGCCAAGAAGGACACCGCTCCCGTTCTTGACCTGCTTCCCCTGGGTTACTCCAAGGTTCTGGGCAAGGGCCGTATCCCCGAGATCCCTCTGGTCGTGCGGGCGAGATGGGTGAGCAAGCTGGCTGAGGAGAAGATCACTGCTGCCGGCGGTGTTGTTGAGCTTGTTGCGTAAATACCCTACGTCTAACGGCATATTGTTCCTTCTTCCTTTCACATCGACAATAACAACACTCACTCAAAAATAAAAAATTGAACACAAACCTCTCACTTTCCCTATACCAATTTTCCTTCGAGTTATACCAAAAGGTAACTCAAAAATTTTTACGAAACTTACGGAAAGGAGAATATATCTTGTTTCGTCTTGGGAATTCATGAATGAATACAAATTAAAAAAAGGGTTTTCTTTACGGGATAGCATTACAAAGATATCCGACCGCCGGCGAGTTGGACAGAGGCTGAAAAAGGCGTCATTGGTCTGGTTCATTTTGAAGAAGAGTCGGATGTCCATAGATGTATCATATGGCATTCGGCTCGCATTGCAGGAAAATTGATAGAATAAATTACGACTTCTTTTGACCTGCTAAATCTGATTGAACGTTGGACCTTCATGGTAATTGTATCTGTAGCCATCAGCCATGTCGTTATTATCTAAATGTTTTCGTAAATTTTGAATGACCGTAGGAAAACTTTTAAGTGGGTCTCGTGCAACCTGTATTATACACACATATCGTTTGTTATGTGTTTAACCCTACCGTTGATCCGAACCCAAGTATGTATCATTTAGATAGAGAATCTCATCTCATTCATCACTCCAGATATCATCTGTACATTAAAATATCATCGCAATACCGTTCAATCATATGTTTGCGTTTATAAATAAAGAGAAACATCGGGTTATATTAAGTAATGCATCGAATATTCTAAGCGTGAAATAGGGAATAAAATTATTGTAACAGTATGGTATATTCTATCGATAAAGTATGTATGCTGAGCCTTTCCAATCCGGACCTGTGTGCCATGAAGTGCACGTACATTATATATAATTACTATGTTGTTTATTCGTCTTTCTGTTCATCTTCGCTTCCCTGATTAGCATCGTATCCATATGAAGACGCCTCGTCATTCAATTGAACTTCGTCGTCAGTGGCACAATCATTTTCATCCTCAGGTAAACCTAGAGACAGAAACTCGTGATTGAGTGCCTCAGATGCACTAATGCGACTAGCTGGATCTAGATTCATGCATTCACGCAGAAGATCTAGTGCCTGCAACTCCTCAGAGTTTAATGGCTGGCCCTTGTTGTCGGCACCGCCTTCAGTACGACATGTTGACCAGAGAATGATTTTCTCTAGACTGAAGCCATTAGTGCCAACAGTAGGAAGAGTACATTCAAATGCACAACCGTGTAGAAGACCAGCACGCTTCATCTCGCGAGTGCCAAAGATTGTGGCTATTTCAATCATAGCGTCGACATCATCTGAACTGTTGAAAAACGGGAAACGTTTGCTCATGATGGTCAACAAGATGACACCAACAGACCATATGTCAAGCTTGGTCGTCTGTTCAGTACACTTGAAAAGCACTTCTGGCGCACGGAAACCACGTGTGCCCGCACGGTTGGCACGACGAGATGGTCGGGTATCGTGCTCAGGATACCCAAGCGGATGTCCCGCATTTTTGCTAGGAATCAGATTTTGGAGGTCACGACGACTCTCTTGGGTGTCGTGACAAACACACGCTTTTCTGTCCACGCCTTGACGTTCTGCTAAGCCAAAATCAACCAGCACACCACGCTGTGTGCTCGGATTGTAAAGGAAATTTGTTGGCTTGATATCACGGTGGATGATATCATGTGCATGGACGTTCTCGAGAGCTAGGAATAGTGTGCGCAGGTAGATGGCCGTGTCCTGCATCGTCATATTGCGGAAGTATTCTCTAAAATCGGCGTGTGGGAAATACGGCAGCACAGCTAGGACCTGGTCGGTGTAGCGAAATGCAGTGATGAGAGGACATACGGCTACACACCCGCGTAGGTCGTAAAGAAGTTCTAATTCGTTCAGGATTCGCTGTGGACTACTAGTGACATAAATCTTTTTGATAGCGACGAATTTCGTGGGAGGCCTGAGTGGTTGCCGGCTACCATTTTTCAATGGGGGCATCTCCCATTTGTTGTCCTCGCGTTCAAAGTCCCAGCTGTTGTCGTATGTGTGGTAAAGAAGGTCTTCGGCTTTATATACTGTGGAAAAGGTACCTGCGTGAAAGTTGACGGTTAGTATGACGTACATACACATGTGACAAGAAATCCTGGAGAACTGTACACACCTTCACCAATGCGCTGGATCAACCGATAATGGTCGCTGAAGCCTGGTATTTGGCGTTGTAATTGTTCCATGTCACGGACAACAGCTGGATCAATAACTTCCTCCTTAACGCCTGGTTCGACAACATCTTCTTTGTCATCGTCAGAGCTGGCGTCGTCGTCCTCGTGCAGCAGAAGATCTGCCGGTGGCGGCCGGTGTGTCTGTTCATAGATGGCTTGTTGAGACTGCGTGTACTCAGATGGGTCCGCCATGGCGAACATTTGCGCCACTTTTGGGACGTGACCACCATCTATGTGTGATGATTGAGAGCCGTTCATTTTATAGAGCGTTGAATGAAGAGGCATTAAAATTGGTTAGATAATGGGTATCGTTTTTTTTTTTAATACACTTGTGAGAAAGATTCAACGCGTGGAGGATGGACTATCGGTGTGGTACTAGTATGAGCGGTAACGACGGATTTGAAAGCAACAAAGACAGGAAACGCAGGGACAATGCAACTATAATATGCAAGAGAATCAGAAATGTGAATGACAGTGTGTGCGCTGGCCGGCCAGCATATTTAAGATGGATTGTAAATGCAAGTTCAAAGGCTCATATTTAATCTAGATAAATGTCCCTAATGAATATTTGGTAAGTCTTCGATTTTACCTGATTTGGGTTGTTTGTCGCGTTTACTAGCACAATTAAAGACCCCACGCTGTAAAAAAATTACGGGGCAACAAAACATACAAAATATTGGCCGATAATACTGGCGGCCGGGATGTCTGCCGCCAGCTGGCAGGAGCTGTCAAGGTGGAGCTGGCTGAAAAGAAAACAAACATAAGCGTTGCTGAGGAAAACAAGGTACTCCTCTGGGCTTAGTTAGGTGGGCTTGAATGCTACACTGAATTTGTGTGCTTGATGGCAGCTAAGTTTTGTTTTGGCGACGTGCTTACATAGTAGCTAAATAGGCTGTCTGCTATCATTGTTGGCTTCACATTGTCAACAACAAGGCATCCACTACGACTCTAGTGCTGTAATTTTACAGCCTATTGTGCCCTCACTCTCTTTGTGCAGCGGTGCCACCACTTTAGAACAACTATCACGATCCGCATCCCTTGTCCGTGCTAAAAGTAACAGCACAGAATAGATACCCCGCCCCCTCGATAGCTTCACGACAAACCCACGACTTACCTGAGGACTTGAGATCGAATCCCAACTGCCGTCCGCCATCCATCGCCGCCATGGAGCCGGCCAATTTCGATATCAACGATGCGCTTAAGCATTACATGAGTGATCCGTTTTCTGTGCCTACAAATGAAGCCGATGGCCAGCTCTTAGACTACGAGAACAACCTAGACTCGATTTCCGATGCTGTAGTCAGCCCTGTGTTGGACCAGGTTGTCGATGTCATAGCCGATAGTCCAGACTCACTTGGCAAGGCGCTATATTTTGACTCCCTTCAGTTCATGTTAAAGTAGGCAGGCTTTCTTTGATTCTTTGTGCTGTAGCTGCTTGCTGACATGTGAATGGAATGCGACAGGTTCTCTTCGTTTCTCACCGCCAATGCGCTCGGCAGAATTTTCGATGTTGTGATGTCTGGCTTATCTGCCGAGGCGGATGCTATCAATGCCGACACCGAAGGCCAGGACGACCAGGATGTCGTACAGCATCACAAGCAGCTCCTTGAAATGTATGGATTCTTGCTTCAATGGACAATCACAGCCGTCGAGACCAAGGCTGCTGAGAAAAGCTCTGCCGCCCCAGTACGATTTGGACGTGGAAAGGGTAGCAAGAAGACTGCTTCATCTAAAAAGGACGACGGCAATTGGAACTCAGAAACCCAGCTGCAAACAGCTCTTGATATCATGTGCAAGGTCTTGAAGCTGAAGCTGTCCAAGATCTTTCTGACAACGCCCGAGCGCGACACTTTCATTGGTCTCATGACACGCCCAGTCTCTACTATACTTGAGAGTGAGCAGCGTGTCAAAAATACGACTATCAAGATGCATGCTTTCAAGGTCTTGTGTATCGCTGTAAAGCACCACGGACATGGCTACGGTATGTGAAGTATCCTTTCATCATGGTTAAATCTATATGCTAACATCTTGTAGCCGCTCAAATTTCCATTGTACAGAACTTGACATACTTCGAGCATTTGTCTGAGCCTATGGCGGAGTTTCTGCATATTCTAGCTGAAACCTATGATTACCCTCAACTGGCAGAGGATATCATTCGTGAGCTCAGTAATAAAGAGTTTAACACCAACGATACTCGTGGACCCAAATCGGTCTCAACCTTCATTATCCGCTTGTCTGAGCTTACACCCAGAATTGTGATCAAGCAGGTCACCATGCTGGCTAAGCAGCTTGACAGCGAGTCCTATACTCTAAGATGTGCTCTGATCGAAGTATGCGGTAACATGGTCGCATATCTTAGCCGACTCGAAGAAAGAGGCGAAAACTACAAGACACAACTTAATGCCTTCTTTGATGTGCTCGAAGAGCGCTTCTTAGACATAAATCCTTATGCTCGTTGCCGTGCCATCCAGGTTTACACAAGACTTTGCGACTTGGAGCAGAAATTCCCCAAAAGACGGCAAAAGGCTGCTGAATTGGCCTGCCGTAGTTTGGAAGATAAGAGTAGTCATGTTCGTCGCAATGCTATCAAGCTTATGGGAACTCTTATCAAAACACACCCATTTACTGTCATGCATGGAGCTCGGCTATCGCGAAAAGAGTGGCAAGAACGCCTGGACAAGGTCGACGAGGAGTTGGGCTCTCTTAAGCCTCCGTCAGATGTGCCTGAAATGGAAGGCAACTCTCAGCTACTAGATGAAGCTACTCAGCTAGATGACCAACCTAAGAGCATCAACGATATGACGGACGAGCAAAAGATTGCAGCTGTGAAGAAGGCTCAATTAGCTGCTGCTACGTCTGAAGCCATTGAAAAGTTGACACTCACCAAGCGTTACTACACTGAAGCTCTCAAATTCATCGACGTTTTACACGAGTCAACCGAGATTGTCTGCCAGCTTCTAGGATCTCGCAACAAGAGTGAAGTCATTGAAGCCATGGACTACTTTGAGATTGGCGATGCGTATGATATCGAACAAAACAAGGTTGGTATCCGTCGTATGCTGCGTCTCATCTGGACAAAGGGCAACAGTGATGAGGGAAAAGGTGTGCAAACTCACTTGATCGACTGCTACCGTCGCCTATTCTTCGAGGCGCCAGACTCTTTCAGCCCGAATGATGCTGCAAACTACATTGCTCGTAATATGATCAGTCTTACATTTGGTGCCACACCAGCCGAGTTGACCTCGCTTGAGCAGCTTCTCAGCACTATGATGAAGAATGGCATGATTCCCGAAGCAGTTGTTAGTAAACTGTGGCAAGTTTACGGTGTCCAGAAACGTGAGATCTCTCGATCTCAAAGACGAGGCTCCATCATTGTCCTTGGAATGATGGCTACTGCTAGTCCCGAGATTGCAGTTGGCGAGATGGAGGCCATGCTTCGGACTGGCCTTGGTGCACATGGCCGTGCCGATTTGCTATTAGCCAAGTACACTTGCATTGCTCTCCGCCGCATTAACCCCGCTGGCCGTAGTAAAGAGGCACTAGGTAGCAAACCCATAACATTTTCCCGGTTACCAAATGACCACGCTGTTCTCTCTCGATTAGCTGCCATTACGGAAATTGCAACCGATAGCAAGGAGTGGTATGGTGTTGCCGAGCAAGCCATCAACGCCATCTATGCTCTCGCTAGACATCCCGACACACTATGCTCAGATATCATCAAGCGTAAAACTCGGTCTGTCTTTAGCGGATCTAACTCTCGGCCATCATCAAGCAGTGACGCTACCCAGACCGATGCCCAAGCCGATACGGAAATGATGGATATCGATAGTACCGACAACCAGACTCAACACAGCCAAGCGCCCAACCAAAGCCAATTTAAGAGTCGGGACGCGGCTGTCGGCCTTTCGCAATTGTTATTCATTGTTGGCCACGTTGCCATCAAGCAAATTGTGCACCTTGAGCTCTGTGAGCAGGACTTCAAGCGCCGGAAGCAAGAGCGGGAGAAACTTTCAGCTGAGAAGGCTGCCACTAGCACACCAAGCAAGGAGAAGGAGACTCCGGCAGATGAGCTTGATCTTATTGGTGGTACTACGGAGGATGACTTCACAGAAGCCATGGCCCATATCAGGGAGCGTGAATTGCTTTTTGGCCCGCAAAGTCTACTGACTCTTTTGGGCCATTAGTCTCAGAAATTTGCGCTTCCTCAACAAAGTATACGGACAAAGGACTCCAAGAGGCCGCTACTCTGTGTCTGGCCAAGTTGATGTGCGTGAGCTCAGAGTATTGTGAAGCTAACCTGCCGCTTCTCATTACTATCATGGAGCGTTCAGCTAACGCCACTGTACGATCCAACGCTGTGATTGCTCTGGGAGACATGGCCGTCTGCTTCAACCACCTCATTGACGAGAACACCGATTTCCTTTACCGTCGTCTTGCTGATTCCGATGATAGTGTGAAGCGCACATGTCTGATGACTTTGACCTTCCTGATCCTTGCTGGTCAGGTCAAGGTCAAGGGTCAGTTGGGTGAAATGGCTAAGTGCCTCGAAGACGACGATCGTCGCATCGCGGATCTGGCACGTATGTTCTTTACTGAGCTTAGCACCAAAGACAATGCTGTGTACAACCACTTTGTCGATATGTTCTCTCTGCTTAGCGCCGAGCCCAACTTGCCAGAAGAGAGTTTCCGGCGTATCATCCGTTTCCTTCTTGGTTTCGTGGAGAAGGACAGACACGCCAAGCAATTGTCAGAAAAGCTTGCAGCTAGACTTTCAAGGTGTGAAACCGAGAGACAATGGAACGATGTGGCATTTGCTCTTGGCTTATTGCAGCACAAAAACGACGATATCACTAAGCTGGTTACGGAAGGTTTCAAGGTTGTACAGGCTTCAGCCTAAAGTAGGCATATATGTAATATTCACAACGGGTTTTTCAAAGGTACGGTTACTGGGGGCTTAATTATGGTATTTCACGGGCGTAATTGTTGATGTTGATATCTTGCAGTTTATTTTTATTTCATTTCGCCTTTCATCGGTCATTTATAGTTTCACTTGAATGTTATCATGATTATCCTCACGATATTGATCTTATACGTGCCATGGAGAGTTTTGTGACAGTCTGTGATATCTGTAGTTATATTTCTTGCTTATGCAAAAGCGTGTAATCTGTTCCTAGTAGAGATATCTGAAGGCTAATACATCCACAAAACCTCGTCCCTTCTATACAAGAGTGGACATAAGGGAAGGTGAAACTAGCATCCAAGACTCTGCACTTGCTGTGGTTTTGGCTGTATATATAATGGAGTATGTACAAGGGAAATAGGTGATTTCCGATGTGCTTTCTGTATCGAGAACCCATGGGTCGTCAGAACTTATATGTTCTTAGCATCGAATTTGTGGATGGGCGTGAAGGCAATGTTTGGTCTGACGAAACGATCGGTGTTGTAGGGCTTTGTAGTTGTTCCGAGAAGAGCTTGTTCACGGGCCTGATCAGCGTACCAACGACGAACGAGATCGCGATCTTCCTCGGCCTGAAGAGCAGGCATGATATAAAGACGGGCCCAGACCTTTTCACGGGCAAGTTCACTATAGGAAAGAGAGAAATATAATGTTAATAGCTATTCGGCATTTGGTGTAATATTCAGATCGGTGTTTATAGTTGGAAAAGAGAGGGTTTGGCGTACTTGGCTTCGCGAAGACCGACGATTAGCTTGTACCAACCGTAAGATACGAAAGCACCCATGCCGAGAAGCAAGATTCCGGGGCGGAAACCACGCGCGGGGAGATTTCTCTGAGAAAGTGAAGATCAACCATGTTAGCATTCTCTGAAGTGAAATGCCCGCACATGACTCCAGTTGTCATGCTAAGCAACTGTGCGCCCAATAGTGAATGAAACGCTCATGTAAAGAGCGAAAGAATCGCCGTGTTGGCTAATTGGCAATTGGCAATTCTCACCTTGTATTGAACGGCGGAGTAGCCGCCAACGGGCGGCATATCCTGGCCAGCCATGACGAAGACGAATACAAGAAATTCAAAGAAAATAGAAAGGAATTCCGCCGTGAAGGCCGTGAAGGGGCTCACAATAGAGTCGGCGATAAAAGAAGCAAAAGACGCTAGTAATAAATTAAGACGTTACAGAACTTATTTTGTCAATTTTAGTTCTGTGTTACCCGCCACTTGGAAGATTCAATTGCTAAAGATCGAAATTCCCCAGATTCATGAGTATCGTGAGCTGATCCTTGGCTTTGCCCCGTTAGTGATAGTGGACTCATTGTTTTGGCCTGGAGGAAATATGGGGACAATAGAAAAGGCAGCCAATCAGAACATAGGTAACATAAAACCAATAGGGTTAGCTGGCATAGTAGGGTTACTAGCAAAAACACTATGATTTTTTTTTAGGTATATTCATTTCAACATCACCAACAGTTTTTTCATGAGATTAAGCTAGGCATAACAAGCAAAAACCAAACACATACAACACTTGGTATTCCCACGTGGTCACCCACCGTACTACTAATCAAGCGCTTTGTAGTTTAACTAGGGGAGAGCGGACGGATCCCGTGCTCTCTACAAGCTATGATCGTATGTGACAATTTTTGGTTTAGAAGACATTATATATCATACCGGTATTTGACGGAGATCATTCTCTGCGAGATTCCGGAGTCAGAAATTTGAGAACAAGCTTCTGAAAACCATTAAAGTAACAAGTTAGGTTGTTATC
>RHDR01000321.1:0-34704 GCA_009806295.1 Davidsoniella neocaledoniae
CAGAGCAGTCGTCTAGCTCTCTTTGGTCGGTCATGAGCGGACAAGACCGCGGTGCTGCGTCCGGTGCCTCGCGCCTGGCGGCGGGGCTTCAGACTCCGAGTCCAGCTCCGACTGCGACGTCATGGACGAAGACATGGACGAGCCATACATTACTACCCCTCATATCCAGCGCACCAGTATGCCATCAGCCTGGCCGACAAATAACCCCATCAACAGTCTCATGAGCTACCGCGATAGGTCCCGTCCCAAGAAGCAGCCCAAACGCCGCAGCCGTCAGCCCCTCGGCCTAGGCTTGCCAATCTCTCCAAGTCACCGCCGGCTGCCTTAGGGAAGGACAGTCCCTTAAGCTTAGCACATAACCGCCGCGACAGCATCAGCTGGCAGGCCAACCAACTCAACATCTCCGGCAGCGATGCCGATGAATCTATGCGCGCCATTGGCGATGGCTCTGACCGCAGCGTCATCCGCAAAGTTGCAGCCAAACGCGGGAATCTTCTTGTATGTAGCACCGCCCCCCCCTTTTACATGAGTGCCTTGATTTCTTTGGCATACTGACAAAGCATGTGATTACAGCCAAAAACCAAAGGCTTTGCACGCATCAGAGCAGCCCTGGCGGAAGAAACCGCGCCAATCGATTCCGAGTTCCGACGCGAGGCCGAAGTGGTTCGCCAAGTCATGGAGAGCGACCGGCCAGATCCGAGGGCGTCTGGCCACCCGAGATCGACATCTACAACCGCACAATCCTCGCCCAGTCTACTCCCCATGGACGGGCCAGACGATATCCCCGACGACGACATGATGGTGGAGGCCACAAACGCGCTCTCTGCAGCGTGGAAGAAGAACCCGCCGCCACACGGGAAGTTGCTCTGGGGCAACGCGACCTCCAGGAGCATCGGCATCGGCTCTGCCATAACGTCGGGCATAACAACGCCGCCACTGCAACCATCCCGGCCACGTGCCATGTCCAATTTCAGCGAGGACATGTCTATGGAATCCCCCCTCCTCGGCAGCACAACACATCCAGATGCCAGTAGACCGACGGAGCTTTCCCTCGCCGAGAACATCGTGCCACCAGCACAGCATAGCAGTAACGCGCAGTTTCCCACAGCTGCGGAAATCACACGACGTATCAACACAAGCGGCGGCGTGACGACGACTTCGATCCCATGTCCTTCAAACGCCGTGCCGTCTCGCCTAGTCTCAGCACCCATAACTCGCCAATCATGCAGAGTCCCATGCAACGCGATGTCACACCCTGGGGACCTTCTCGTCCGGGAAGTAATAACGGAGCCGGGACTAATAGTGGTGGCTTGGGTACCGCCGGTGCTTCAGAGACGGGATCTCTTTCGAGGCCGTCGAAACCTGGAAGAGTTGGGTTTCAGGGCATGGTCGATACTAATGATGGTATCATGCGTATGAGCATAGAATAAAAGAAAAAAAAAACACACAATGTCGTTATTCTTTTTGGTTTATTTCTATCGGTTTTTCTTTCTCCTTCGGTTTGGCTGTCTAGCTGTATTTTATTTCACGAAAAATAAATATATAGTAGTGACTTTCTTCTTATAGACATGCCTCTTTTTTTTGATCTTGTAAGTGCAAACAAACATGGAAAACGGTTCCGTCTATTCATATTAGTTTTTTTATGTTTTCTTTTTTCTTGGGGGTTTTATTTATTTCTTGCTTGTTCATCTTTAGGTATAAGGTGACCTCTTCTTTGTTTGTCTCTTTCTTGGATTAACGTTTTATATGGTCCTTTTTCTTTCCCACTGTTTTCTTTGTTTATATAATCATTTTACATTAGTACGGCTCCAACTTTTTTTTTTCCGTCACGATTTATACAAACGGCCTTTATCTTCACTCTCATTTTGAGCATCTATTTTTCTATTATTACATGCTCAGTCCCTTTCTTCTTTATCCATTGTTAGGTTTATCATTTTTCGAATAATTCGAAGAGCAGAAGAGTAGAAGAACAACCTTTAATGAAATAGGATTCCCATTTGGCTTGTTTAGATTTATTTCTTATTTGTTATAGAGTTTATTTCAATGTATTTACCATAACTTGGCTTTATATTGACAATTTGACAATGGATTGTGCTTTTGGGGATACCTTCTCTGTGAACAGTTCATATCTATATCATCTTGATCATTTCATTAAGAATGATATAAATAGGACCAGAAGGTCCCCTTCACTTAGACGCAGATAATACAACCCAAGAACCATGGATTCCTACGAACCACTACTCGACTTGACACATATCTGTATCTACTATTACAACCTAGAGGCATTGCTTGTATCCTTGTACGTGTGAATCTGATGATAATTGACATCCCCCATAGATATTGTTATGTACAATTATACCAACTAATAGCTCACCCTTCCCCTTGCCAACTGATACATTTCCTTTCCTTACTCGAAGAAATCGTCGTCTGGGAAATTCAATGCCGACAACCTTCCTTCTAGTCGTCTCGCAAACTCTTCTACCGACCGCTTCATGCCCACGACAGCAACAGCACTTACGCTAGCCGTGCTAATCACGCTCGCCGTAGTCATTGCTCCAACACTGAGCACACTGTCGGCTTCATCCGGTGATCCTGCCGCGTTATGTGCTCCCAGACCGCCGAGTAAAGCTCCGTTGCTTGCGATAGCCGCACTTGTCAGCGGGGTACCAGCGGGTAAACCCCCTGTAGCGGAGTTAGGATGGGCATGTGTCGGTCCGCTCCCGCTGGCTGGCGGCACAATAGTGTTGCGTGTTGTACTAGTGCCGCCAGTTGTCGAAGTAGCAGCCATGGTAGAAGCAGATGTTGTACCTGGACCGAGTGGGTTGGTAGAGGCAGCTGTAGTAGAAAGTGCCGCAACATTGCTGGCCGATGACGATGGCGGACGAGAGGAAAGCATGTGAGCGCCCGTATTGTCGTCGATACTTGACGGCACTGTGCTTTCGCACACTAAAAGAAGTCCGCAGGTGAGCTCGCGCACAGCCACGGCGCCATTGGTGAGCTGGACCGTGATGGTTCTCGGACGTGGTCCTTCACGCGGCAGGCTCTGGGTGCTATTAGCCAGGCCGCCACCTGTAGACTGGCTGTGATGTTGATGTTGCTGGTTCATATAGTTATAGTGGTTCTGGTTCTGGTTCGCGATTGGCGGCATGATGCCATGCATAGAGCGGCCCATAGGATGCTCTGCATAGGCATCATGTTCTGTCCCACTAGACACCGGACTCGGCGCATCGTAGTCGTGTTGTAGACCCGCATTTGCTTTCAGTGGTGAAGCAGCGTAGTTTTGTTGCTGATCAGGATGCTGGTGTTGTCCGTTCAGCTTGGCATTGCTGCCATTGTTGCTGTCGTTACTTTTATTGCCCGTATCTTCGTCGTCGTTATCGTCATCCTGAGCTAATGCCGGTGCAAGCTGTGTTCCGGATGCGGTATAGAGGCTGATCAAGGAGGCGGCGACGGTGGCCTGTGTGCGCAGTTCAATGGCAGGGCGCGAAGGATTAGATGTGTGGGCGAGGAGCTTGCCGCTTGGCGAGCACAATAGAACTGTGTGAATGTGTGCTGAAAGAGCGCTGGCGAGAAAGCCGGTGATGCGCTTGGTAAGCAGAAGCGGCGGGGGAGTCGGCATAGCCTGAGCCATTGTGAGGTGATGTTAGGGATGTCGACTGTCGATGTTGGAGATAAGATTCGAGGGGAGAAGAAAGCGGCTCGAGTCTCCCTATCTGCGAATCAAAGGAAGATGATGAATCAGAGACTCGATTAAAAGCTGCTGGTCGGACAGGCGATGGATTCGAGTTAGGCTGTGGGCTGCCGATGAACTGGATGCCAGAAGTCTTTATTTCATCGGCCAAAGCTAATGGGAGCTTTGGACAGGAGGCCGAATGAGCTATAGTTTCAGACTTTCAATCACAGACTCGAAGAGGCTATTGTCGGATAGACAAGTGGCGCTAGCTAAATTTCGAATCTTGCTATGATGAAATATTCATGCCTATGCTCGGATGAGGTTACTTTCGACGTTAGGTTGAAGTACGAATTTGTCAGATTAATTAGACAAGAAAACAAAAACAAAAAACAAAAAAAATACAACGCTTTGGTATCAAGAAAATATCAGCACAAATGATTATCTGAATTGCAAATTAATATCGTAATGTCGTTCCAGAAACGAAGAAGAGGGATAAACAAAATAAAACTGCAGAATGCCTCAACAAATTAACAAAATAAAAAAACATAACAAGATTAAGTACAGTAAGAAAAGTAAAAGGCCTCGGTCTTCTGCTCCAAACAAATTGGCCCCGCATTTCGCTTTGGGGAAAGAACTACCCATTTGGGTTTAATATGATTTCAACCCTAACCCTACTCTATTGTATAGTATCACTTACCAACTACAACCAACCTTATGACATTGCTTCATTATGAGCATCATGTACTTCGGTGAACTGTACTTTGAATGCTGCCGATGATTGGAACCCAATCATGTTATTCCAAGCAGTTGCTATAAAGCTAGTGTCATCAACGATTTTAGTTTCAAACTGAGAGTATACCGCAATGATTGTGTACTTCAAGACTAGAATGACACCATGTTAGCATCAGATCTGCTATTCTCTCACTAACATGCAAATATAAAGCAAAGAACTCACCCATGACTGCAAAATCTGCACCAAGACAAACGCGCGGCCCACTTCCAAACGCCCAAAAAGCCGCCTCCATGGCCTTTCTCTTCTCCGCATCTCCTCCAAGCAACCAGCGTTCCGGCCGCCACATATGCGGATGCTCAAAGACGTTAGGATTGCCATGCAAGACGCTCGCAGCAGCCTCGATTTCCGTGCCGCCAGGAATAACCCAACCTGCTACAGCGATGTCCGCCGACGGAGTCTGAACTGTGCGGCGTCGCTGAGGGCCGGGAATGGCACTGTTAAGACGCAGCGTCTCGCGCACGATGGAGTCGAGTAAAGGATATTCCAAGGTCAGCGAGGCGGCGGTTGGAAAAGCTTGGGGTCTAGATGTTTGTCTGGACTGGAGTAGTTCTTGGCGTAGTGGAAATTGTAGATGTGGTTTGCGTGAGAGATGATAGATGATGTAGGATAGTGTTAGGGCTATCGACTCGTGACCAGCAACGAGATAGCTGTACGTCTCAGATGCTATACATTTCTGCCTCTGACTTAAAGCCAAGTTGTAGAGCGGAGATGTCACACCGTTCTGGCTGATATCATTTTCGTAGCCCTGTGCTATAGCCTGATACACGGTAGCTTCATCTTCAGACAAGCACGGCTTGCTCTCTTGCAGATGATGATGGACTCGCTCGCAAAGCTCCAAGTTCCAATCTTCTAGCTTCTCGGCAACATCGCAGTATCCTATCTTTTGCCCAAACTTGGCAAATGCTGAGCCGGCATACTCACCCTTGCCATGTAACTCGAGTGCGCCGGCACTGAATCGAAGTCCGTAGATATATGCAGTCAAGGCATCGATGCTTGTGGCCATGGTAAGTGTAAGAACATCAGTGAAACCAGTGGTCTTAGCTTGTTCTCGGATGAGAGAAACCAGCCTATGATTCAAAATGGTGTCTAGTTGGATGGACAAAGGCGTGCTTTTGCCGAGATAAGACGCCGAGAACACCTGCGTCGCCATACGTTTTCGCAGATGATGCTCGTGTGGATCGAGTGTTGACAGCGTATTCGGAATGCTACTCATCTCCGTAACATTAGCAAAATAAGACATATAACGCACATTCAAAGCCAACAAAAACATATAACTCACGCTCCATACGCCTCAAACACTCGATACCACCCACTCTTCCGCGCCGGAACTTCCCATGCTAGTCGAACAGCCTCCGCACTACCTAGACTAACCTGTCGCGGCCCCAAAAGCACCACCGCGCCCTTTTGCGCATGTAACTTCATCAACAACTTCTGTTCTTCATCCCCCCCCGTATCGCCACGCCCTCCATCGTACCCAGCGAATCCACGCCGACGAGAGACGGGATGAGAAATGCGCTGTGGGCACATGACGTAGCGGCGATACAGATAGTGGGAATAGAATGAGCTTGTATATGATGTAGCCGGATATCACCCCAAAGATGTAATTGAAGAGCGGTGTCGCTGTGTTATGGTTGCTCATTCGTAGTGAAGCCGATGTCGAATGAGTAGTTGCGGGCACAGTGGCCGGCGGAACAAATGCCATGATGAACTTTAACTCACTAGAAACACCTATTTTCTATTTAAGTTGTTGTTGGTGTCAAGATGACAAAAAAGTAATCTGGCATGTCAAATAATGTTGATATCTTATTTGCCAATATATTCGATGTTAATTCGCCTATAAACCGTGCTGGCTTAAGCTTATTTATATGTTTGTGGGGCCTAGAATATAACTAGAATGTTACTAGAATGTACTGCATTGGAGCATGTACTGCTTACACATCATATCGGCCTGTATATTATAGGTTAGTTGGAGACTTGTTGGGGTTACATTTGACCTTGAAATGTATGCTAAGCTTGTTGTAGTGAAACTGAATATATGTATATGTACATACATACATACACATTTAGGCCACATTAACGTAGCACGAGAGGCTATTTGTTAGTTTTTGCTTTTGAAAACACTTTCATATATCGAACTAATAATACCAAGGATCGTAGAAAACAATTAAAAAATAGAAACGAAAACAAGACTCGTCCGAAAAGCAAGACGATCAATTCAGAGATAAACAAAGGAGTCGCCCAAATATAATATAGCCGATAACCATGATATGGCCGTATGTGGTACAAATAATACAATTAACGCCCAACAATAGAAAAATAACTAGATATCGAATTAAGATACCTTGATTTTCCAAAGAAAATGCCCAAGAATCCATAAACCGTGATTTTCCCGTGTCCCCTGGAGATGCATCATGAGTGAAGAAGTGAGTAAGAGAAAGAGTAATTTATGTAGTGTGTTCTCCATCCGCCGGATCCATGTTCTGTGGCCCTCCGTAGCAAGAAGAAAGAATGAATATCATCCAAAAAAGGATAGGGAGGTGTACTCCCGAAGAAAAGAAAGATATATGATCGAAAATAAGAGAAGAGAAAATAGATAGCGCATGCTACACGCATATCCAATAGGATATACACCATTGGCATCTTGAGTTTTTGAAAAGAAAAAAGTGAGCTCTGAGATGATACAAAGAGCCAATTAATGGATCTGAGATGCTAGATCCATAGGCCGAAGAACATTAGACGATGGTGGGAATAGGATGTTGGGATTATCGAGGCATGATGCATAAGAGTCCAGAGAATCCGCCATGATGCTCACAACCTTAAAGATATGAGGACCACGGAAAGTCTGACTGTAGATTCGTAGAACAGCCTGTGCTAGACGCCGCATGATAGGTAGGTTTCCATCGTGAACAGGACCTCCTAAACTGCGAAGACCATCGTCAGCAGACAATGATGGATCGATAGGGCCGGCATAGTCACTTTCGACCAAGACTTGGCGAATCATTTGTGCTAGGCTAGTTTCGTCCCTTGTGGGTTGGATGTCACGGCTCGTCATTCCAATCGTCATAAGCCAGCGCGCTAGAAGAGTAGCAGACTCAAAGTTGCATACTAGAAGAATACAGTTAGTTTATGTTTAGCCTACGCAGGATAGAAAATAAGGGGAACACTTACAAAGATGTTGGATACTCCATTCTGTGCTAGAGTTCTGTGCCACAAATGAGATACCCGTCTTGATAAGAAGCGTGAGTGAATGCAAAGCGTGGAACACCGCTCTGTTCATCCTTTCATTGCGAGCTAGAGGTTGGAAGGTACGCGTGTGAGACTGATACATTGATAATGACTTGGCTACATCGTCCGAGTCACGGGTGGCAAGTTCTCTACCGCAATGCGAGTCGGTGTAAAGCTTAATACCTGCAAGACGCACCAGGGCTGTAGCGTTGTGTGCAATCTGAGTTGCAGGATGGCTAGAATCGTCGTATGTACTGGTTCCAGACTCTGCTGCTCTGATACGTTGGCGCTGATTGAAGGCCAATTCCCATGTGCAGATAGCGCCTGTGATCTCGTCAACATCTTCCAACTTGAGACTACGGGATGCTTCAAACTTCGAGCTTCCGCGAATGGCAGACTGTTTCAGGAGCCATATTTGTTGCACTAAAGCATGGGCCAAGATGTATAAGCCTAGAGTATTGATCTGGAGAACATCGCTGGGAGATCCTTTGCCCATGATGTGAGCAAAAGCGTCTTGGAGAGTCATGTCAATTCTGGCTTCATTTTGTCGAAGTGCTTGCCACGTCCAATCACTATCAGCTCGCCAAAGCTTGCCGGACTGAGGCAGCCCTAAGCTCAGCTCGGAGAACAAGACAATAGGAGGGTCGTCGTAGGCAATACTGGAAAGATTAAAGTAACAAAAAGCAATAATCTTAGTTCGGATAGCCTTCTCTCGTTTAACCCATTGCTCCCAAGTACAGTCCGGACGAAGCTCTGGGTCTTTGCCTAAGCCCTCCTGGCGAAGCAGCATGGCAAGAGTGCCTTGAAGTGATTTGGACTCGTCCAATACAGCCTTTGGATTCCAAAGACCAACGGCAAACAATAGGAGAATAGACTGAATAGTTTCTAAACGGGCTTCTGGAGTATTGGAGCTACAGCCATGTTAGCAAATGTTATAGGATATTGTGGTTTACGTGTTGAATGGAAACTTACAAGTGCTCACGATGGATGTCAGTGATACTGTTACCACGATCTTGAGTAGGGGTCGTGTTAACAATAGATCGATAGGACATCTTAGGCGAGGGTGCTGCAGAGTTAGGGGTGTAGTTAGAAGCAGTAGGCAACAAGGCCTTGACTTCAG
Organism: Davidsoniella neocaledoniae; assembly: GCA_009806295.1. NCBI lineage: Eukaryota > Fungi > Ascomycota > Sordariomycetes > Microascales > Ceratocystidaceae > Davidsoniella > Davidsoniella neocaledoniae. The sequence goes on from RHDR01000321.1 coordinate 8,812, forward strand.
CCATTCGTCTACGACTAATCTGTTCCAATGCAACGGCCTTTGCGGCATACCAGAGCGAGTAACTGCGCTCAAATTCGAAACGGTACTGGGCTCCGACAGCAGCCAAGGTAAGAAGCAGTTCTGGTGCCATCACAGTGACATACAGAGTAGGAAGATGGAGGATAGGCAAATTGTCATTCATTCCAGTAACGTAACCTTGCAGATATCTAGACAAGGTATGCCGTGATGGGAAGATGAAGTCCTTAGGTAGGACCGACTTGAACTTGTCCACCTTGCTCTTGACCAAATCATAATCATGGGCTTGGAACCTCCTAAGCAGAGGAATCCGATGTTGTTCCTCGATGGGCGCAAGAAGCGGCGGCTGTGCGAACTTTTCATGGCCCCCTGGCTGTGGCGAGGTTGCGCGAGATGGCATCGCGGAATTAGCTTTGGAACCCAACACACGCGCCCATTGGATTGGATCGCTTGTGTCGAAGACTGGGGCCAAGTAAGCAGATTCTAGGTGAATCTCATCGAGAAGGTTGAAGTCAAGAGGCATACCCATTCCCATGGCGGGAATAGCAGGTGGGAAGCTAGACGTAGAGAATGGGTCGTTATCTCTGCCTCTACTATTAAAGCCAGATGACAGGCTTTCCATTCCTGGTAGCAGCGACTGTGCTGTAGTGGGGAGCATGGGCGTGGATGAAGCAGCCATATCCGAAAGAAGCTGGAGGTTGTTATCGTGAGACATCATCGGGTTGGATGCTAACGTCGGCACGGAGACTGAGCTAGCCATGGTGAAGGCAGGCGGCGGCATTTGATTTGAATGACGGTGGAAAGATGAAAAGTTTGCCGGGGCCAGGGTGTTGTCTGTTGGGCTGATTGGCCCAAAGTTAGAGCCAAGAGACTGCATGGACGAACTGGGCTGCTGAAAGTGCTGTTGAAAGGGCTCTTGGAACTGCGGTGACTGAGCCTGTGCGGGCTGCGCTGGCTGTGATTGCTGCTGGACTTGCTGAGCCTGCTGTGACGACTGGCTGTTATCATGATCGCGACGCGGCTGTTGTGCGGCACGTGAGTTCTTGCGAGACTTGCTTAGCAAGCGTGCCGGCACTCCTTGATGGATGAGTTTCTCATGGCGCGATAAGAGGTCCCTGATATCCATGTAAGTTAGTGTTTTCTTCACAAGTTCGTTACAAGAGGTGGTGATAGTGTGTAATTAAGGTATAGTGCCTGTGCTGTGTCTTGAGTAGGGTGTCGAAAATTTATGTCCAGTCCAACAAACTTGCTAGGCGCGAACAAAGAGACGAGGAGGATACTTGGAAGATAAGCCGCAGGAAAACTCGTTCTCGAGAATCGCAATCGCTGACATGCAACCACCCACGCGAAGAGAGGGGTAGATGGTGTCTGTATGGCTAAACCTAGCTGCATGCTAGAGTCATACAGACCAAACACACAAAGCTATGGCGAAGCGCTGTGGCAGAACGCCATGGTTGCTTGGAACTGAAGCTCTCCAATATGGACAGCCGATATGGACAGAGTGGGGGAAGGCCCGGATAGAAGGGACGTGTAGTCATGTTGGTAGTCTATCTTCATCGTGCGGCAGATACGAAGGCAGCCAAAGGCTTAAAGGGCAGGGGTGGGTATGATAGCACTACAGCTTTTGGCGTTCATGACTAGCAACAGAATTTGTTTATCCTAACAATATTTGCGAGATACAGCACTTGCTTTGGGGTCGAATAACAGCTACCAAGATAGGCAGGATACATTGCCATAAGCATGCATGGCCAGTCAGCCATATATTCACAACAGAACAAAAGATGGCCAGTTGCATAAAGCCGCCACGCAACTCAAAGGAGGTGGAAATGGTGAAAGAAGATTTGAAGTAGAGTAAGAGTGTTTTAAGGGTAGAAGCTACGGACGCATATGTTCTGGCTCCTTTGAAGATAGAAACTGTGAACATAGATGTCCGTTCTTGTTGCTTTCAGGGTAGAAACTACGATCGTAAGTATCCTCGGATTATTCACTTACTTGCGACTAAAGGCTTTATCACAGCCAGGCACTTCACACTTGAATGGCTTTTCCTTGGTATGCACCCGGATGTGTCGATCCAGGTGTTCGACGCGACTAAAGGGCAGGTTAGGGATGACAATGGCTCGTATAATTTATGATTGGGGAAGGGCACCGTATATCTGTGAGCTTACCGAAAAAGTTTGGAGCAGTATGTGCATGGCAAGCTCTTGGGCTTCATAGGCTTCCCTTTGCTATCGCGACTTCTAGGCATCTTAGGCTTGGGTGAGAGTGAGTCGTCGGATCCTGTACTGCTAATAGAAGCCTTATGCGACATCATTATCTAGTTATCGCGTGAAAATGAGAACGGTGCGACAAAAGGGTTAAATTTTGGTTGGTTGGTTGGTGATGGGCGATAGATATGCCAGCGTGAGGTTTTTTTTGTGATGAAAGCCCGACCACTAGAGAGGGAAGAAATTAAATCAAGTTGGAGACCGGACGAGGATTTTTTCCTCTGCTCAGAGCTCAAAAGCTTGGCCACCTAGAAGCGACAATGGCGTGACTACTTCTGGCCTGCTTCTGGCCTTCTTCTGGCGTTGTGCTGAAGTTCTGATGAAGGGAGGTCGTCGAGGGCGGATGTTCTGTGAGAAGCTGAATTGGCGATAGATGGAGATAGAACTAGCAATATCAAGCGCTGTTGGAGTTCTCAGCACTAGCGACGTCTCCAAAGCCTGGTGGATGGGTGCTCTCACGACAACAATGGACTACAGTGGCTATTGTTGGACAGCAGTAAGATTTGCGTAGCAGCAACTCCAGAGATGGAGATGGAGAATCGGAAGAGATAGATAGCTTGCAATTAATGTGAGAGCGATCAATTATAACGATGATGATGAGAAAAAAGAAGGTTTAGCGACGGAGTCGAAAAAGCGAAAGGAGCACGAAACCAACGATAATAATAAAGATGAGAAAATAATGACTACGGAGGTGGGGATCCAAAAATGATGGGGAAAAGTCTGGGGAAGAAAACAAATATGAAAAAAGACAGGCGGTAGACAAGGGGGGGGGCACACCGGGAAATAAAAGAAGGAGGAAGGAGCACTACCACTAGCAGCAGCAGTAGCAGCAGCAGAGGGCAGTTGCCTGCTTTGGCGCACTTGCCCATATCCCGACTCGGACGAGAGTCCCGACAGCGTTTTAGCGTTTTACTTATAGAGCTTTTAGAGCCTCCAAAACAGAGGGTGGCGGCGTTTCTAATTCAACTTGTTAGATTCCACGTCGTCTAACTCAAGTTTATTTTAATACTGATACAACTACAGCTATAGATCGACCTGCTTTTCTTCTTCTGCCAGACAGGCTCCCTGTGCAGATATGGGTATAACGTCACGCTAGGCTAAACACCGCAATATAAATTGTACATGTTCTAATTAACAGACACGGCACGCAGCACACGGACGCGCATCCTTGTGCAGCACAGGCAGCAGGAAGAAAGCTAGAAAAAACGAAAGGACCGCGGATAATATTGAAGAAATGGATATGTGTATGTACCCACCACCAGGAAGCTAGCTAGAGAGGAAACGCCGTGATGCCAACTTGTTCCCAAAGAGTTTCCAGTGTGATGTTACGCAGTAGCCGTGGTGGTTCTTCAGGATGCTCGTCCATATAAAGCTGCCACCCTCCATGGTGTGCATCGGCATTATTTGTCCAGGGCAGGGCCGTTTAATACGGCGCGGCTAGTGTGGTTTGCTCCAGCATTACATTACATGACATTACATTACCTTATATGTAAGTGGAATGCGGGGAAAAAAGCCAATTGTCATGGCCAAAGCCAGCCAGCCGGCCTACAGTTGACCGAGAGTTGCAATGAAGAAGCCAAAAGTAGCATTAAACGAGTGCGTTGTCTTCTCTTTTTTTTAGTTTTAGGTTTCCCTTTTGCTTTTCATTTTCATTGATCATATGCTTCTCTTTCATTCTCAAGTGACAATCACGGCAAGGCGAGAAAAGAAGCAACGAGTCTGACGCAATTCTTTCTTTGCGCTATACACAAAGGACAGAGTAGTCTCAGACATCATAGGGCCCTACACATTTCTACCACTAGCAAGGGCAGACATATGTCATGGTCAAAAGTATAATAAAAAAAAAGGTCAGTAAGACCAACACGCTATTAAGCACAAGTTTTTGAGCCATCTAGTTGGAAATGCCGCAAGTTACTCGTGTTTCCAAGGCACCTGATCCACGCAAGAGAAGGAAATAAATAAAGAACGACACAAAGGAAACAGAAAGAAAGAAAAAAGTTCTATGTCTGTTTCTGGTTGTCATAGCCTAGTCAAGTTGCCAGATCTTCTAATTACCCCAGGTTTTCTGGTCTAGTCTACTAGCACTAGTGTTTTTTTTTGGCTTATGCCCACCCCCCTTGTTCGCTAAGCGGCTTGACATCCTCCGCCCGAAAACTAAGTCAATTCCTTGATATTCAGCAGCACAAATGTTCGTACAAGCAAATCATATTGATTGGCCAGTCAAACAGACACGGTATATCTGAGCAACGCAATGTCGTGTTGGTCGTCTCTCGGTCACGGCTTCAACTTGGCAGTTGCAGAAAATTCTGACATTCATTTCCATCTGACAATTCTATACTTGGGTGCTTGCTTTGACGATTTTCGCTACTGTTTCTCTACACAAGTGCCCCATGGGGACACCAGAGAAGGTGGTGTGGGTCTGTTCCCATAAATAAGCGGGGAGAAGAACAGAAAGAACAAATGAAAAAAAAAAAATAAAAAAGGAAGGCGCGACCGCCGTCTTTCTCTGCATTCTTCCATACAAAAACAAAAAGGAAACTGGAACCAATACTAGGGTCGAATCCACGTGATCTACATAAAGACGCAAAAGGTTAAATAAATAAAATAAAATAAACAATGTCCAAGAATTGGACAGACCATGACTGCCAAGGGGTTCTGATTGGTCAGTTGCTCTTGAGCAGGATTATGTACAGGCCTTCCCCAGACTGTTTCTACGGCCAATCAGATGACTCCCAAACCAAAGCAGCAATAGCCGCAAAAAGCTTGAGTCCTTGTGACTATCGTAAGCGGTTTATGTTGCTTTTTTTTTTTTTTTTTTTTTCTTGTCCATTTTTTTTTTGTCTTCAAAAGGTAGTCTTTTCTTTATCTGGCTGAAAATTTTGCCCCCTAAAATTCTTATAAATTCTTACAACACATGAAGTGCACGTGAGCTACCTCTTCTGACCAATTTTGTATGTCCTGATAACGCTTCCTATAAAAACGCTTCAATGGCTCGCCATCGTTTCACTAGAGCGACTCAAGAAGTGCGCGTGACCTCTAGAATTTCGGCCTGCACCCCTTCTTTACGCCCCCTTCCATAGTCCACCTATTAATCATGAGCCTAAGAGATTCCTTCTTTTTCCCCGGATCTGCGCCAAGCTAGACCACCGCTCCGCATTCAATATGCAGTTGGCTAGTTACGGTGAAATTTGCGCTCTATGATATATCGATACGCATATATATGTATCTGTACACTCTGCATGTTATGAGAATCATGTCGTCATCATATGCGCCATTAATCATAGAGAACCTTTCAGTGGTTCCTTCTCCCTGCACCAAGTGGCCCTAAAGTCTCCCTATGCTCCCTATCTACATATGTACGGGCTTTGTCATGTTATCCAGTGGTCACGTGATATTCAGTTGCTGAGTTTCCCTAGTCTTCTACTTCTCCGGTAGCTCCAGTCAAACCAAAGTAGTGGAAATTAGAAAGAAAAAAGAAATGGAAGACAGAACAAAATCACAAGAATCATATCAACTTCCGCTGCAACCGGAATTACTGGCAAAAGGACAGCGCGTCACGCTTATGCATACCCTGCTGCTCGTTTTTTCCCTGTCTGACTTGTTTTGGCGAGTTTCCAGCCTCCCGAGGTTAATATTCGGGTCATCTATGTACAGATACATGTATTTCAGCGTCAATATCCTCGGTCATCAATCCATTTAGGGTGACGTCGAACTTTGAGATTGAGACCTTGTGTTGCAAACTGGGAAACACTAGCCGCTAATTATTTCTCTCCAGCCGCTTTTTGTTCTCTCTATTTGTATACCACTACTAGTTATATGTATGTATGTACATACTGTTTTGTTTGGTTTCCCCCGCAGAAAATGCAACTCTCTAAAGCCGCCTGTTCGTCCTGGTTTCGCATGGCCAAATTGACTTTCGGATAGATCCCCCGAGGACACTGCCCATTCAACTGTCAGATCATGCATTTCTAGTCATACATACGTATATTATCGCTGCTTTTCTTCTGAACCACAAAATCGCGCTTGTCTATTCTATACTACCGATTGAAAATATTCCCATGTCCCACCAATTCTATGGCATGTTGTTAGAATTAGAATCTTTCTTTGGAGACACATTGAGAGCCGCATGGGGTTTTTGGAGGAAAGAATATATGGAACAATTAGAAAAGTAAGGGAAGAAAAGCCGCTTGATCGAGTTCACTTATTCTCTAGTTTTCTAGCTGTAGGTGGCGGATATCTCGCATTATATCGCCATAGAAAGCTCGCCTTGTCTTGAATCAACAGCTACTCCTCATTTCAAGCTGCCCCTCTTTCTTATTCCTATGTGTACAACAAAGACAAAGTCATCGCATCGGAATAGCAAAACTCACTAGCAACCCCGATCTCAATCCTTAACTTGGGGAAGCTATTGCTATGTTGCCAGCCCAAGTCAAGATAAACATGCCTTTTGGACCCTGTTGTGATACCTTAACGAAGTTGGAGACCCAATGATAACCAACGTCAGCTCACGATTTTTTAGCTCTTATGCCGGTAATTATCAAATGTCTTTGCTTCCCGTGAAACCATCAGTTCTCTTCATGCATCTACTGTCTCCAATATAGTCAAAACAAATACTAATACGACTACAAGAGTTAAAAATTATCCGAGCATTTAGCCATAGTAGGGTTAGATATGCAACTAGGGTTATAAACAACTACATACAGATATGGACAACCTACGACCGGCTTCATGTGGAATCAAGCCGTTTCGGCATATTCGAATGATGGTCATTTATTCCCGTATGGTCAATATTTTTGCTGATCTAGCACTCTCTAGTTTCATATTGTATTCATCCTGCAAAAAGGACACAACCTTGTCCTGCTGAATTTCTGACAAGCGAAATGCTGACCTCCCTTCCTTCATGACTGGTAACCTACTGACACAATTGCCACATGGGAAAGGCATGAGAGTATTGTAAGATATCATCACTCACGTATCTACACGGGCGATGTTGAATCTGTTTCCTCCTCGGTAGCGAAACGACGCCCGACTAACCCATATCGGCAAAGGACAAACAAAAAAGTAATTGTTAGCAAACTGGATATAACAAGAGCCATTGGGCACCAATAGCAGGTGTGACAGGAAAACTCTTGGCTTGTATATTTTGATGCTCTGGAGATACGGCCATGCCGATGTAGTTGACCGACCTTATGAAGAATGAAGCGGTAAGTTACATGTAGCCTAATGATACCACGTGAAATAGAAACCAACAAGCTATAGGTTCTCCGCGGGATGTTTCGGATGATTAGTGGAAGTTGAGAGCCTTTTTGTAGCTTTGCTATTGAAAATATATATATATATATATCATTTTTTGACTAGCGAGAATTTATCGGATATGTGATCACTGATACGTCTTTGGTGCTTGTACGTGGTTGGCCTCCTCTCAAAAGAAAATATTAAGCGAAGTATATCTATGCTAAGATAAAAGCCCGAAAGACAGCCCGTTCATGTTTGTTCATGTTTCCTGTGCCATCTTTTAGCTTGGTAGAATTCTATTACAATCTATGCATACTAGTTGTGAATTCCATAGAGTAACATCTGGCTTCTAGAAGCAAAAGAACCTAAAATTTTTGCACAAGATGTAACCGTCGTCATATGGTTTGGAACTACAAACGTGAAATGGCAATTATGTATAAAAAAGGATATTTTCAAGGCTGATGTTATGTTTTTAACAAATACGGAATCTATACCCTATACAAGATTCCATAACAAGTGTTTCTTCCAAAAGTAGCTTCATCCCAACATTAATATGTTAGCTAATACAAGGTATCATTTTTGGTGGACATAGGTATGTATTTGCCCAGCTTGAGTGAAGAGATAGCAACGTTCTAACCAGAAATAATGATACATTTAAAAATTACGTTAACCTGGAGTATCAAGCAAATATTACACTGGTCTGTTCAACGTAACAATACCCGAAATAGTACATCCCATTTGTAGGTACAGCATTAGAGCAATACAATAGCCGGCGATTAAAATGCACCAAACTTTAAAGCCGTAGACGAGAAATTAGGTCGAGCCTATATGCCACGGATGCTTAAACTCAAGGTATTATCCCGACGTTTTCGGGACTTGTCAGGGTCGTAGTCTCTTCGTTAGCTGAGAGTCAGCTAGCATACAACGTCTCGCCGTGTTAAGTAACAAGGAACGACGCCATAGCCTACAACCGGCATTCTTGGGTATTAGGATCCCGGCCGTCGGACCTTTGACTGTGTTAATACATGCAAATAGTACTTGATGGCCCAATTGGATCGTGTGGGGGTGAAGTGATATAGATTTGGGGGATACAGGAGATAGTCGACATTATTTGGTAATACTATAGATAACTACTTCGGGTCTTGGCACATGGCAAACGTAAGGCGACAGGTATTTATTGGAATCTTTGGCTGGTAGTATCACGAAGTTTGCGTTCACAGCCTCTTGTTGTCAGAGGAAGTTAAACTGTAATAGGAATGTCCTTAGAATAGTGGCCTTGGCAAGTCGGCTAGGCTCTCGGTAGCCGGCTGCGGATAGCTGTGAACTTGTTCTCTTTGATTTTTTCTTCTACGTTAATTTTGCGTCAGTGATGATGTTTTGAGGCCCGGTTTTGAATAAGCTTGGTATCTTCAGGCATAGATTGACGAGGAAATCATGGTTTACTATCATGGGATATATCGGTTAGGTACAAATTCCTACGTCTATGAATGTGATGTTGACGATGATGATTTTGATATACAGGGTATATCATATATCTATAGATAGCAATGCTCCCATGGCTTTGGATGTCATATGTGAAGTAAAAAAATTACTTTTTGAAAAGGGCCAAGCCTACCATGTGCTGCTGACATGTTAGTCTAACTAAGGCTTGATGTTATTCTCCGGCCTGACTATGAATCCAACTTCCAAGCCGGGAGGGTTTCACGTGGTTAATCGGGCCAATGCATATACAATATATCCCGGCATATGGTTGTTGTTTAATTCGGTAAATACCTAGGAAGGCTTATTTGGAGGGGGGGGGGTGGCTAGTTGTTGTCAATAGACATGATTTGAGCTAGTTAGAAGGGTTCAGATACGAAAACAAACAGGAAGATAGAAAATGGCCATTTATGGGGTGGTTCAACTTGACATCATCACGTCTTATTGCTGTATTTGTTATAGTCCCAGAATTTCATCGCTAACGCCGACACTCACTGTAATACTACTCCAAGCAATAGTGCATATATTGCTACTGCTAGCTGGAAATCATGATACAATATCGGGTAGAACCGTGTAGCTGTCATATGAATACTGTGTACATGTAGGCTCTGACTTCATACTTCGCTTGGCATAAACACTATGAAGCACAAGTTTGGCCGTATAAGCGCCGTAAGCGTGAAAAGTGAATAGAAACTATGCTATTTGGAGCTAAACATAGATAGTAATGCTAATTGGCCGCATATTTGTTGCGCAATAGAGCTAAGGAAAAGAGGTTTACCAATAGATTACTTTTTTACATCTGGTGTTGGGCACAATTCATAAAAATTGACAGCTAGATGATTCCATAAGTTCTTTAGACTTGAAGAAAATGTTAAGCAGAACATTGCCGATAGATTAAAAATATTCAACACTCGACCGTACCTTGAGTTCGAATATCAAAACAACAATACAATTGTTGCAATTGATACGTTGCGTGATTAGGCGAAAGCCTATAGAAACTTCATGTAGTATCAAGTTATAGTTGCCTTTTCGGCACTAGACAACACTGTAGGGACCTAATGAATCAAAGTTCTACCAACAGAGGAAAGCTTACGAGAGATAGGTTCTTGTCTCGTGCTTATTGCCGATGCTCTATATTTACGTCAGCTGTCAAATATTCCTAGACGGATCAACCAAGCCTATGAGCATTGGCCCGAATACTCATCTTTTGACCTATTCTTTATATATGTAGCCGATCGGAGACTAATTTCTACCTGTTAGTTACGGCATTTTCATTTTTACCAGAGGCATTCCTCGTACTTTTTTTTTTGATTTCTTGGATAGACTATACAAGCGGCATCCTGTAATAAGATTCCAGCGTCTAGAATACAAGATCAAACAGTCTAGCTTAATTCCTAGCATCCGTCGAACGGCAAAGCTTGTGTAAGCTCAATAAGCCATACCTCTTGCTGATCCCAAAAAGCCACTCTTTATAATTTTGTTGTCTATATTCATAAGTTATCAACTTTTAGCTCCTCAAGTTGGCACTCTGCTATGAGCACCTAGAGATTAGCCCTAATTTTTATCTTCCGTTCCGATATAGTTAGCGTTACAGACTGTTGTTCACAACTCCTCAACAGTCTTACTTATTAGATTTATATATATATACATGAGCTCTCGTCTCTCACTTCTTGGTTGACTTTTCTCTTGACTATCATGCTTTCGTTGCATGGTCATCATACCTATTCTTCTCCATCTCGTTCTTCTCTTCATACTTCATCGCCACATATACTACTTCTATCCGTCCTCTCTTCCCATACTGCTGGTATCATAGATGGTCTTGCCTCTCTATATGCCCCTCCCCATTTATCTTCTCACTACACACTCTATTCATTGGTCTTTCCCGCCTCAAAAATGGGTGGCTCTAACATTGGAAACAACGACAAGAAGGGCAAAGGAAGCCAACCTAGGTCTGAAGCTAGTCATGTGGGCAAAGATAGCTCATCTGTTCGTAAGGACTATGTCTTCTTCAATGACAGTTATGCTCACATGGCGGGTGCTTGGTTTTCTCCGGAGTCAGTTCTCCCTCACCCCGACTATGACATTCCTCTCGCTAAATCTTGCTTCCAAAATATGTCCGCACATAAGACTTGGGATATTGAAGCTGGCGCAACTCATCTTCACCAAATGCCCAACTGCTCCTCTTCAAAGAACATAGACTGAGCTACGACAAACCTCTTTTGGTCTATCTGAATCTGTTTCTCTACAAGCAAGTCATCTGCTTTCGTCAATACACATCCTATGACACCCATCATGCTGCTGTACAGTCACTGCTAGCTGGAACCCTTTAGCTTCTGTCAAGTAGCCCCTTCTCTCTCGTCGCTCTAAGCCATGCATACATTGTAACAGCCATTTGCAACTCTATGTAGCATTTCCTTCCTACGAGATCAACTATATACGACTTCACAACCCACTACCACCGAGCCATCTATTGGCATACGTTGATAGCATCTCTGGATATTATCATACTACCAGGGGGTTCAAATGCTCTCTTTGTCTACTGGCGACAGACACGAACTAATCAATCTTTGACCTCTATCTATTTTCAACACTTACAACAAAAGGTTATCTTTAACAAACGCCTTCATCTCCTTCAAATTCCCTTCGACTGTAAACGTATGTTTATACGATGGCAATGGGCTAAGCAGCAGCGCTGTTCAACATGACATCATGGCTTGGTATCATCCGGTAGCTACTCCATATTGGAAATGGGCTAATATCAGCTGTTTGGTGCTCAGCTTTGTTGTACTATATCATTTCCTTTTTGTCTTTTCTTTGGTTCCTCATGTTGCTACGATACGTTTCCTTTGTATATCAAACTTCTGGTATTCATGCTTTTTTACTGTATAACTTTCACGTTTTGGCATGTCTATTTTCACTTCGAAAACTTGCATAGTCCATATTAAGTCATGAGCTATGTTTCCTCGGCCTAGGTGATGTAGATCTATAACGTACAGTTTTAGTCAAGTAATGTTACACAGATTCTATAATAATGAATATCTCTGTTAATCGTGATATGTCGACTTTATTTTCAAGGATAATTATGATTTCCGCGATTGGTTTTAGATTTTATAATAATTCGTCATGAGTGAAGAAGTATATGACCAATATTCACAATGGATAAGCACATGGCACATGGAGATCAATATGAAACCATCAGTTCATCATTACATCGACTCCACCCCACTCATCACAGCAATTATATTAATCATATTGATAAAGGTCCATCTAGAAACGAGTCACCTAGTAATCATGTTCTCATAAAAGCATGGGGTGGCGGACAGCCCAATTTTCTAGCCTGTTATAGTCTTCAATATATTACTGTTTAGGCTCAAGACCCGAGGGTGGTTTTGAGTATCCTACTAATATATTTCACTATTTTATAGTTTGTTATAGATTTACATCTTGAAGTAATCATAAGGCAAAACCTATCATGGCATCAACACCATGTGGGCTTACTTAGGCGCCAATACCGCTCAATAAGCCTCTACATTAAGCTATCTCTTTAGCGAGTAAATAGGCACATTTTGGCCCCCAAAAAGTCTTGAATTACAAGCTAGAAACCGCAACAGGCCAAAGTCCATTTCAAAGCCTGATCTTATACATAATACATGCAACTATATATCTTGGGCCCATATCATGCCTCAGCCTCTGGACATATTATAACTCCCATGGCGGTAATTCTTGTAGGTGATGATCTACAACGCCTTATACATTAGGCAATATATGCACAACAAAAGAGAGAAAGGTCTATACATGGGGCCAACGGGCTTATCTTTCGATGGCGGAGAAGTTACCATATGGAGCTTAGCGTTAGTGAGAGTATCAACAACTCTGTTTCTCAACGGTCTTACACATGCTACATTACATATACAAGTAGATGCATCTACAGCTAACCTTTCGGCCGAAGTTAATTCACGGATACATATAGGGCAATGAGACGATTCTGTGCCCATATTATAATTCCGTAATACTAGTTGAGGTAGTCGTTTCCTATAACCCGCAAGATAATTACTGAAAAGTCTGTCCAACACCATTTCTGCTGTTTCGAAGAAATTTAGTCTCAAGCCATTTTTAGTAAGCCCAAGACTGTTTCGTCGACCGATGTAGTTACAGTCCCGGAATATTAGGGCTAGATATCTTAAAAATGGGTTGCAGCCGTATTCGGGTTGCACCAAGTATATAGAAAAGTTATCAAATCATAATTACGCCAGAACGTTCTATACCTAGCACAGAGGTTCGGTATATCTTGAGTTCACAACTGTAGGCAAAGCTAAACTCGAGCCTATAGTAAACGTTCATTAACTAATTCTCTTGCTCCGGAATCTATCTTACGCATTGATGAACGGGCCATGTAAAGTTTCTAGAACATCTTCTCATCATCACCAACAGCGCCACACTAGGCACTTCTATCTTTCTATTTAATAAACAACAACAGGGCGAAGGAGCAATTTCAATATTTTGGAGAAGAGCAAGGGTCATATTTCTCAACTCTCTTTTATTTTTTTTTATCTAGGCTTGTGCTTAGGCAGACTACAGAAAGGCAAGACCAATAATGGGCCAGTGCGGCGCTGAAAATGGTGTGGCAGACTTGACAAAGGGCAACGGGCAACAACGGCCATTTTTCATAGTAGTTCTTCTATTTTCCGTGCCACATTGAGTTATTCTAGAAGAAGGCTTATAAGCCATTCGCAATGCCGTTTGTGTAGTGCAGGAAACGGTTTATAACACAGCCTTCTTACTTCACGTGCAGATGCAGAGGTGTTGTGGTTCCGGTAATGCCTTGACGGAAGGTTCATGAAACCGGATATCTCCTTGAGCATAGGAATGATAACATGATTCATTCCACTTGGCAACTCATTTAGAAACACGTGGGTTGGTAAAGTGTATCTCAGATTCTTCTAGTTCTCAGTGTTTCTCCTTGGGGGAGAAACATTCACGGCCCATGAAGGGGTCATAGTAGGAATTATTCAACTAAGCCTGAAGATCGTCAAAAGCGCTATGGGCTTGTGTGTTATACTTTGGATTTTTTTCTCTAACTAATATGAACTGGGAAAAAAGAAACTACAGTCCGGGGGCCTTTTTCCTGGTTTGTCTTGGCAATGAAGCAGAAAGTCATGATACTTCGCTTCTAAGCATAGCATAGCCACCATAAATACAGTCTTTGGTCTTTTTCTTCCCTTTTTCTCACTACACTTACTCGAATCGTACGGCTCATACGCAAAACCTAGTGTTTAAGAGATTAGCGTTTCTTGTTCGTATCTTGCGGCTGCAAGATAGCTTCAGAAGCTAGACTTTGTTTTCTCTCTATATATTTTCATCACATCCAACAAACATTGATGCTGATAATTGTAAGCGAAGAGTTGCCAAGGCTACCAGTTGCCAACAAAGTAAAAGTAAACAGACGACAACAACTTGCTGGTCAAAGAGCCTTCCAGAAGATGCCGGCTTATTATGCATCTGCTACTGATATAGGAGAACTATTGGCATGTAAAAATGCAGATATACAGAAACGCAAAAATGCCCGTTTGGTAAAAGATCGCAAAAATGTCCGAGCCTTGTCGATTTTGTTCGTTTCCTAACCAGGATAACGAGCATGGGCATCATATCAAACTTACCTGTATAGCCCGATCTACTTCTAACTTGCTGCCTACGAACTAGCCATTTGGTATATGATTAAGACCCAGCCCGCTAGAATACGACGCTCGATCTCGATACTTCACAGAACAGAGTCAAGGAAAAAGGAAGAAGGATGAGAAATGATTACCTGAGCTTCTGTCTGATAATCGGTATTCTAATGCTTATTAGACGCTCACTGAGCCAAGCTTTGTCATGTATCACTGAACGTCGAAATAAGTAGCCCACAGGCTTAATCATCTTCCAGGGACAACAAGACAAAAGACGACAGAAATCGCGTATAGGAAACCATACGATCCGTGCCCATAAGCTTAGCCTTGTTGGCATATAGTCAGTTGCCCAGTCAAGAAAGGGAACTCGCGGCTTACAATTTGACAAGATGGCTGCGCCCCGCTTCGCGTATGGACGCAGCCAGAAACAGCCTAAGGTAAAACTTGGACACGACTAAGGAAAGGCAAAGGCAAAAGGAACGTGGGAGCCCTAAGGAGATAAGATTAAATACTGAAAAATGTAGCGTATATACATACATACAGCTATTATGTGTAAATTTTTTATTTTAAACATTAAGATACATTTAGACAGAAGGGAGATGTTAGCTTGACATCCAAACATCATACAAATTAAATATGATGACTGCCTCTCTTCTGAACGATCACTTTTATGGCTTGGGTACTTGGGCGACTTTAGACAGGGGCATAATGTAAACTCTACTGCACACTGAAATAAAGACTGAAAAGTTGTTCATGATAACGAAGGCACAAATCATCCCAGAAATATAAGAAAAAATATATTTGGAGAATTTCAGGAGTGGCAATTCTAGTGTGTAGATTTCTGTTCTTCATCGATGCTTTTGATAATTCTCAATGCACGTTTTTTAAGCAAAATATACATTCAAATACATACATACATTACATGTACATAGTTGGAATGATTCGTATAATTAGTTGTGTAATCATTAGTTTTTCATCTATATTTTACAGTTACAGAATTATAGAGCGACTCAGGGAAGGAAAGGCAAAAGGAATGTGAATCACTCAGGAAAAATATTAAACACTGAAAAATGTAAGGTAAGTCACTAAAGTCACAGCTTTCGCATAGTCATGATCCTTATATTATGTTCAAAGTAGGCTTTAACCCATTTCTATTCACCTGCAATTACTTAACCATCAATATTGTTCACCTGTTTCTTACATAGAAAAGATATTTGGATCAAGAGCTCATACAAGTTCATAAGATTAGAGGTACACAGACAAGAAATAGGAAAAAAGCATTAGTATTGATGTGGAATCGCCTTTGTTGGATCAAGAGCCAAAAACAAGAAAATATATTTCAGTAAAAAGTACTTGGTTACCGGTTTCTTTTTGAATGTTTCTTAATCTATTCTAGACCATCCTTCTGAGATCGCGCAGCTCATAAGACCTAGTCGAAAGTTTTCCCCTAGACATAGCGGGGAAATCGATGGGAAAGGAGATATGACATCTCGAAGAAAAAGTAAACAAGAGGCAAAGAAAAAAAGCCAAGACTTCATCAGCCACGTTCGCTTTGATTTATGCTCTTGCCCGTCGGAGACCAGGTCATAAAGAAGCTGGAGAAGGTCAAAGACATGGGATCCTTGATATCAGAAGCAGAGATGCTAATGCAGACGGCGGATATCATAGACAAAGCCAGAAAAAGAGAGAAAATACACCATGCTGCAACAGTCTCATATCTCTTAGTCAAATATCTACATTATTGGGGTGACCTTTCTGAAGCCTTCCGCTTTGCTCAGCCACACTCAAATGCTAACTTTTTCATCATATGGGTGCAAAGATGGAGCTATCAAGATCAAGCTACTCTCTTAGTTGCCCTTTCGAGAGGCTATTAGACTAGGCCTATATCCCAAAGAGCGGGGATGATCGAGATGGACCAAAAACAAAAATGAAAGTCAAATCCCATGCATGCTACTTATCAGAATGTAGTAAACAAGGCGGTCTGTCCTACTAATACTATATCGTTGTAGTCAATATATGGCCTAGACCAAGGCTAAATCAATAGATGTATGCTTATTAGCCAGCAATGCAATAATACCGCTCTTTTTTGTCAGTTTTTTCCTTGTTTTATTCGCGTGGATCATAGCAGCAGGAACTGATGAAGGTCACTAGCAAGAAGATCTGTACAAGTCCCGAGTCAGCCAATCAGCCGCTGGCATATTCCAAAACAGGGAAAACCTGATGACTAGTTTCAAACAAATAGATAATCAGAGTTTATCAAACGTTAGCACTGCCGCATGGTTTCTTTTTTTTCTTTCATTACCTGTTATTCTCTGGTAGTAGCAGTGTAGCACTGACTACGGTTACTTCTGTTACTACCTTTTTGTATGCTTGATGCTTCTTGTGTTGGACGTCCATAGAAATCACCAGATGACTGAGCCGAGATGAGGGGAAGCGAGCACAAGGCCTGCCTTGGATGCCACTCTTGGCTACTTGGCATTCTCTACTGGCTGACACTAGTGGTGGGCGAAGCAAAATAGGAACAAGACGGTCCAAAGATAAGATACCACGGGACATTAACCAACGTACATATATGTACAGATATGCATATTTACATATTCACCAAGCGCCGGATCGATGTTGGCGATGGCTACTAAAACAAACAAACAACCGGCGATTTCCGATGCATCCTCTTCCTGCAAGTATGTATTTGTTTACAGTTCGCCAAACCCTACTAGCATCGGTGTTCGATAGAGCAAGCAAACAGGACGATAGACGGACAGGCCCTTAAACGCCCTTCTAGCAATCATTCTAGGTGTCAACGTCATATCGGCCACAAAGGTCGTCGGGGAGTGTCTCCGTTGCGGTATGCAGTCAAAAAAGCAAAGGATGAAAAAAAGAGCACGGAGGTTAAGCTGTTATCTACTTTATTTGACGCTTTTAGCTATAGTTTGATTTAGCAAGCAGGGTAGAAGACAAGGAAATAAATTACTTGGTCTAAAGAAGTAGGTCGTAGTTGAGCTTTAGTTTTTTGGACTTTATCTGTCGCAATAGACTGACTATCTAGCTCTCTTTGAAGCGATGTCAAAGAACCCGAGATCTTCCCGGAACACTGCAAACAACTCTGTAGTATTATGCTACTGGCCTTCACCTGCAGTTATACTACGTACATATACCATTACTTTCTATTACTACCAGTAGATCCTAGCTATAGCTTTATTTTTCTTGTTGTTCTTTTCTCCCTCTAACGTCACACTCAGATGTCTTGTCTAGCTTGCTCCCGGATCTTATTCTCTGGGTGCTGTTGATTCAATCCTCCGTCATAAGTTTCTCATATCCCTGAAGGTCCCTCAGGCGCCTACTATGTCGAATCCAGCTTCCATGATTGGACGGCAAGGTACGACCAAAGAAGGCAGAAAAAAGTTCCAGCCGTTGGGAAATAATGTCTATGGACATACGGATACTAGCCAAATGACCTTTTCTTCTTCTACTCCTCCTACATTGTCACGATACATGCTTGACGGAACGAAACATAGGAGAAACAGATCCTTGGAGGCTGTGCTGGAGGGAATCAGAAACAACTCGATTTCAAGGATATGTAACCTTTGTTAAATAGATGTTAGTACTCTTGTTCTATGGATACTATCAGGAGTTGTCAATATACAAGATATTGGAATCTTATATGTATCTGTATACTCATGTAAAAAATTTCTCGATGTGGCAATAAATTTATCTCAGCGGCAAGGCACAATACCAACACGAAGCACAATGTTATAGTAATAAATATGCAGAACAGTGCAAATGCTACACTAATAAATAGATGTATACAACGTATATCCGGAATGAATGGGGAGCTGTGGCCAAATGCAATAAGGAATGTATAGGAGAGTGAGTGTGTGAACGAGCCGGTAGTTTCTCCTATTCCTTTCTGTTGTTTACTGCAGGTGAGCTGGCAAAATCAATGTATCACTGAGATACATTACTTCATTTGTCCATGACATCCGAACTTATCTTCGTAGATGCAGATATACATTTGTATGTACTATAATCTTACTAATGTGCAGAAATCGGTCAGATGTTGGCTATCTGATGTGCTTTCCTGACAGCTTGTTTTTCTGCAGTTTCTGTTCAAATGCCTCAGATGTACAATACAATTATGGTGCGCCTCATACTCAAATCGGCACATTGTCTGTCAAACTCGCCGGTTACTTATATTATGAGTATGCTTACTGTAGATGAAGAATTCGGGTGTGCTGGAAGCAGCTGTTTCTAGGTTATCATCTCCTATTTGTCTTTATGGCTTGCCTTTTCTGAAAACTGCTTACTCTGACACGTGAGATTATTTTTTTTCTCTAGATCTGCCTCATAACCATCGTATAGGAATGCGGTCATTATCTTTTGTCAAATGTTTAGCTTATTGTTCACTGCTAGGGTTAGGGCTAGGAGGCAGCGCTCTAGGCAGCGCTATAAAATTCACTCTAGGTCCCCTAGTCCTCTGTATCTAGCTGTACTAATATGCAAGGAGGGAGTTTACAGTGGAACGAGCATAGCCTATTCACAGGGATAAGAAAGATCCAAAGTCTACGGGTTGTTTGCGCAATGCTTAGAAGTTTCAGTGGCTTTTACAAAGTTTATTTTTCTTTAGTTTGGTTTTCTATTCCTTAGTTATAAGCGGGAGGCAGCAAGACAAGACGGTGAAAGAGGGCTCTCTACAAGCTTCATTAACTAAAGCAAAGCCTCACGACAATGCCAGCTGGACCTGAAAACGAAAAAAGCTCAACCAGCGGCCTATGGCTTTATTCACTAAGCCTCAACCACTAATTGACGTACTAGAAACGGCCTATTTTGCCATGACATGAAGAAAAAAATCTGCACTTTGATCATATGTGTTCACTGTGTTTGGTCTAATCACTTACACACAACACGTCAGCAATGCAGGTCAGTTTTCAAGGAGAAAAAAGCAATACTAAAAACCAGATAGAGAAATACAGACTAATGCAAACAGTATGCATGTATGTCAATGTACAAGTGTATGAATTACTTTATTACTTTTTCGTGCCATCTTGTTCCGGCACCACACAAAACCGGAGGCTTTTTTCTCCAGCCTTCAAATCACTGAATGGTTAGTGGCTAGCTGTCTTTTGAATCCCAGGCAAGACAGGGCCATCAAGTGGTGGCAAGAAGGGCTTGGCCTCGAGCGCCAACGATGCCATGTGAGACAGCCTTACACACGAATGGCTAAATGTTGTAGCCTTTGAGAAGTAGTCCTAGGGTATTATTTGCTACCGTAATGGATGGAATACAAGCCATGTTTGTTGACTGGCCGTGATGTCCGCGGGTGATTTCCCTCATCGCCTTGTTCAACGCCTACCCATCCACTTTGTAGTATAGAGAGTAGAGTTGTCACCGCTGCTGCTTGCTGTGATCAGACGACGGATGAGCCATGTCCCCCAAGGCGGAGGAGATATATGACTTGCCATCGTGGTTCCAGGCAATAAACAACAGCAACAGCATAATCCTTCTTTAATCCACACGGCTAGTATGGCATTCTCCAGTTTCCCATACAAGATATTGTGTTCAACGAGCCATTGAATGTCCTTGCGGCTAGAAAGCTACGACAGAGCGTTCGTTCACCCCGAAGAACGTGTTGCATATATGTACCTGTATAAGAGAGAAAAGCATAAAAAAGAATAACGAAAGAAAAAAATAGGAGCCCTTTGACTCCGTTGGCTCTCCAAGCCTCGATGGCAAGTCCGATCAAGTGGCCGGGCTTCTCTATTTTTTCTGTGCTGTCCTGCTTTTCACAGCCCACTTGGTTCTGTAAATTATTGGCCAGCTTAGCTGGTTTGGGGCACTAGAAGCGAAGAACAGTAGCAAGTAAGATGGTTCAAGCACAAAAAAAAAAGGAAAAAAAAAACATACAATTTATTAATTATTATGGGAAACAAGAAACATGGGGTGTTTGCAATGCTTTTTTGCGCAGCAATATACCAAGACCACCAATTAATTCAGCCAATTTATCCACACAGGCTAAGCTTCAACAAAACCAGCGCATTTTGGCTGCTGCGCCTGTGCTTTTCGCCTGAAATTGGGTTGATAGAGAAGCCCGCAAAGACATCTCTTAGTACGTACAACTAACGATCTGGTGTCTGTTCAACCGCATTTGGCACCTCAGCCGTCGAGTATAATATCTGCGGCCTGCCGCTCCCTGAGCTCCAGAAGTTTTGAAGCCTTTCCTTCATCATCATCAAATCAATTCCACTTCTTCTCTAAGATATCCAATTCCTTCTTAAAGCCCGCTTCTCTCTAGCCTATATTGCTTACTCATTCTCCACCATCAACTTTATCAAACAACCCTAACCCTTCTTTGGGCCTTTACACAACTATATCTGACCCCCCGTCCTTGAGCCATCATAAACGTTGTTTCGTCTTTCTTCATCATGAACACTATTTCCACCACCTTGATTGCCGCCTCTTCTCCGCGCTCAACTCCCCCCCACAGCCCAACGTCTCTGACTTCCCGCCGTGGCTCCAACAAGCTGACTCTCGACCTATCTTCTATCCGTACCATGTCGCAGCCAGCGCCCATTACCAACACTCTGCTCCTCACCAACCTCGACGATGTGGCCATCTTCAACCCCGAGAACCTGGCCTCTATCCGCGCCCTGATTGAGCAGACTGCCCGCATCAACACCTGGTCGCCTCTGCGCTCGTTCCGCCGCATCATGGTTTCGTTCCAGGACGAGGAGGTTGCTAAGCAGGTGCGCTCTGTATGGGACGGCGAGCTGATCATGGGTAACCGCACCCGCGTCTACTTTGGCTCCGCTATCCCCGTCAACACCTCCGGCTTTGCGCCGCGCGACGAGCACCTAGCTCTGCCCGATGCCGGCAAGCTCTTCTTCATCTCACCCCCACCCTCGCCTCCCGTCGGCTGGGAGATGCGCATGGAGGATGCTCCCAACAAGAAGGTGCACGCTGACGATCTTGCCGAGGCTTTGGCTAAGCTGAACCAGAATGCTCCCGGTCCGGCTGCTGCTCTGCTCGACTCGCCGCTGTCTCCCGTCGATGTCGATATGCAGACTGCCTTCCAGAATGAGATCGCTCCCAAAATGCGCTCGCGTAGCTCAACTCTGATCTGGCACCCTGAGCAACACGGCCACTCGGATCAGATGCTGCCTTGCATCGCTGTCGAAGATACTACTCAAGATTGCGAGGGCTTTTCGGCCCCCAAGCCCATCATGGCACATACTATGCGCCCCCCCAGTCGAGCTGATGGAGGACTGCTAAGCATGTGCTTACCTCACATGTCTTTTGCTTTCCTTGTAACCAACCGTCTTTGTGTATTATCTTCTGTCTTCTGGGTTTGCGGCGTTTTAATATGGGTTATATACAGGTGCAGTTTTTATCTTTGCTTTTAGCCTCTCGTTTTTTTGTCTTTCTTTTCTTCTTCTTCTTGGGACATTATCTTCTCATTATCATTCGTTTCATCTATCTGACTCTACGGAGCAGATTTTGACTATTGCCTGGCGTTTCGGGGAACATGTAATTTTCTGTCTGAAAGTCATTATGACTGTTATAGAATTGATGCTATCCATAGAGCCATCATAATTTATCCTGATATTCAAACAACTAAACTTTCCATATACTACTGTCTGCATGATTTTACAAGTGTTTCCTTCTACTTATGAAATTCCATAATGTGATTGCCAGTCTGGATCTGTATACATTAATAACTGACCACCGTATAGCTAACCGCACATCTTTACGCCACGCTGACGTCACGTTTTCCGCAATCTTTACGTCTTGTACGAGTCTGTCGGATTACACAATGACAATGACATATGTAGCAGTTGTTTAGCAGCTTAATAGCACAATCTCAGTTGACCCTACGTTCCCTCAGTATATTTCCTACGTCCACCAGAAGAGACAGATACTACACTTGCCTTTCACCGACTGGGCACTGATTGGCTGGGTCGGGACATGAGCACCGAGTCATTTGTACAAGTCATCGTCATGAGATCGCCTGACCAAAGTAAGCTAACAAAAGAGAGCATTCGTTTTTTTCTTGGGAATCCAGATCGATATATTGGTTTTCTGATATAGGAAACAACAGTCCTTGATATAGTGCATTCTAGTAGATTGAATTCGATATATTGAAAAGGCAAAGAAACCAGTCGATTTCGGATTGTCTCACGCATCCTGACAACCTGTACTAGTGACAGTAAAAAGTAATATCAAAAGATAAAGTCAAATATAATGTGGCCTCTCTCCCTCAACCCTAGTTTAACATACATAACATGTAATTATTTGTTGTAACGTTTTATGCGTACCTTCTTTGCTGAGCTACTGGACTAGGATAATGAGGAAGCTCCGCTTTTGCCATCGTCACTTAGCCTAAAGAAGACATAGTCCCCGCTTTTATCCTAGCGAAGCTTTTTTTCTTGGTATGTCTTTTTTTTTTGGGAACCTTTAATTTACAGGCCGTTCTTCTTATTCTAAGGCTCTAGCAGGGGTCACCAGAAAAAAGATACTTAGGACCTCAAAATACAATGTACTCCATACTAAGGCTGCCAGCTGGCAAAATGCTGTCAGGCTGTAAAATGTTTAACACAATAAAAACGAAAAGATTGAACTAGGCATACTGAAAAATATACCGCATAGGTGTACTTTGATTCACTAAAGTCACAACATTGGGCTGTGGTTCTTACATTATTACTATGAATGTATATATGAAACTTTATTTTTATCAAATTATGATGATGCACATATAACAAACTATGCTGATATGTTTCAACAATGATAAAGTAAATTTTCCTAGGAACAAATTGATAGCACTATGCCAGCTGGCAGCTTTAGTATGGAGTACATTGTATTTGAGGTCCTAAGTATCTTTTTCTGGTGACCCCTGCTAGAGCCTTAGAATAAGAAGAACGGCCTGTAAATTAAAAGTTCCCATTTTTTTTGGCCATGAATTTTTTTAGTCGTAGGCCTCTCTAGATTCTCACGATATCTTTTTAGTTTTTATATTATCGGTGAATTCATCTACCTTGATTTGTTTAGGCACGCAAAATTGCTGCGCCTTCTGTTTTCACCGCCACCTTTCTAGGCCTTGATAAAATACATACTGAACTGCCTCACTGCTCGGTTGATGATCGCTTAGTACAGCGGCATCTTGTACCACCCTCACCTTCAGCAAGCAAAACCCTGCAGAGCCTGCATATCAAAAGAGTTTGACCGAGAGGTGTCATAATAGATCGTATCGATATAGTCTTAGGCTTATTTCTCTATAGCTGCTATCAACTCAGCTTAGAATAATGGCCGGCAACCTGCGCATATCTCGCCTGGCCCAGAGCTTTGCGCGTATTCACATCGACGCTTCTGCTCCCCGGACATCGGTATTTACTCGTCGTCCACTTGCGCGGTCTTTCTATACGTCGTCGTTTTTGAGGTCAGATGTGCCGACACCCTTGCCTTCTACGGCTGCTCAAGAAGGAACTATCACTGGGAAAATTGAGGAAGCTATCGTAGATAGCAATGAAAACTCGGGAGATATAACTAGCGATGCTGCTGTTGTGGAAACTACAACTGTTGACACTGCCACCACGCTAGAAGTTGCTACTGAGGGAGCGCCTGAGTTAGATCCATCGGCAACTGTTGAACCTGTTTCTCAGGATGCGATCTTTGAAGACCTAGTCTCTCCCGCCACGATGGAACTATCAAGTCCAATATTAACTACTTCAGATGCCGAAGTCCACTCGACAATAACGACCAACCAATCCCATACATCCAACACCGTCACCGACAACGCGAATGAAGAAGAAGACGATAGCCTCTTCTACATTGGCCGCGAACGATTCCCTGGCCGCCTACCTCCACGCTTCCGCAGGCTCAAGCCCGAATACGAAGGTGTATCTGAAGTCGTTGTCGACTTGAGTGGCGATGGTCCCGCCGAAATCACAACTATGCGCTACGAATCCCAAGAAACACAAGATCGTCTTAGTGGCAAAGGTGTCCGGTCTCCAGCAGTACCTTTGACTCCTGAGGAAGAAGCCGCAGAAGCGCGTCTTCAGAGACGTCTCTTGAAGAAGAAGCAGCGGTTAATGTTGCAATTTGGAGATCGATATAGAGAAGAAAAACCTGGTCCGAACGAGCGTCGTTTGTCGACTTTTTCTTCCGCCACAGTTAGGGATTTCAAGGGTTCCAAAGACTTCACGAGTTCCAAGGAATGGAATTCGAAGAACGATAAATTTGGCAGAAAGGAACTCAACGGCAAAGACTCAAGGACTAAGAGCTACGAAAGCAAGGGCCAATATAGCGAAAGCCCTAAAGATTTCTCGAGCCGTAATAACAGCAGAGGCTCTAAAACAAGCCAAGATACCCAGAGTAGCGGTAGCAGCAAGAGTCTCAAGTCCTACGATAACCCGAAACAACCATATGCCAGCAACAGAGACCACAAAGAGGATAAAGAACCAGACACACGACCACACTGGCAAATTCAAAAAGAAGTACTCCGAGCCAAATTCCCCGAAGGATGGCGCCCCCGCAAACGCGTATCCCCCGACGCCATGGCCGGAATCCGTGCCTTACATGCCCAATTCCCCGAAGAATATTCCCTCCCACGCCTCTCCGACCAATTCAAACTATCCCCCGAAGCCATCCGTCGTATCCTACGGTCTTCGTGGAAACCTACCGAGGATGAAATGGCGGATATTCAACATCGTTGGTTCCAGCGTGGTACGCAGGTCTGGGAACGCTATTCCGCTCTCGGTCTTAAACCCCCAAAGGTTTGGCGTGACGCCGGCGTCGGTGTTGACGCGTGGGAGAGGAAGAAGAGACAGGCTTCTATGGAGTATTATGAACGCAAAGAAGCTCTAGTCGGTCATAGGAGTCAAACTGAAGATGGCTCTTTGGGCCGTAGGAGCCGTGCGAGAACTGTTAGTCGTAAGGTCGTGTAAGACGGGCCCTAAGCTGGACATCCCAGTGGAGAAAAAAAAGGAAGAATTGAGCCGTGGCATCTAGTCAATATGGCTCATAGTGTATGATATGAGGAAAAGCTGGGATATTTGAAAGAGGTTGTTGGCTTTTTCATATGGCTTTAGTCTATGAAAGGGTAAACCTTGCATCTAGTCTAGAACAGGCACATGATCCTGTCTTTTGATAACATTAGCAAATAACGCTTGATATAAATATAGTTTCACGAATGTACGTGCCGTAACGAATCTAAGAAACAAAATAATGAAAAACATATAGATTAC